>JAZGTJ010007454.1:5851-22819 GCA_036877575.1 Botia almorhae
ACCTTCTGTGATGTCACTGAGATGCGTTTGGCCACTGGCACCCAATCAGATCAAAGTTAAGACTTTGGAGGTCTGATAATGGATCTCGTCCTACCAATGACTGGTTGGAAAAAAGTATAAGGAAATAAGGCGACTCAAACAACTCTATGTTTCTGTATATCAAGATCTTTTTACAATGAGTTAAAAGCACAATTCAATTCTTCAAACATAAAGCTCAGTACATACAGAAGTACTATAGCAAACATAAAGCTCAGTATATACAAGAGTACTATAGCAAACATAAAGCTCAGTATATACAGAAGTACTATAGCAAACATAAAGCTCAGTATATACAGAAGTACTATAGAGAACATAAAGCTCAGTATATACAGAAGTACTATAGCAAACATAAAGCTCAGTATATACAGAAGTACTATAGCAAACATAAAGCTCAGTATATACAGAAGTACTATAGAGAACATAAAGCTCAGTATATACTACAGTATAAGTACTACAGAGAACATAAAACATTTACTCTCTTTAACACTTGCATTAAATACTACACTGAATTTGTGTGTTCTCAATACTGCTATGGCACTACCCCATAAATACACAAACACTATGGGTTCCTTAAAAATAAACGTTCCTAAAAGGTTCTTTGTCAGGCTGTATGATTCCATAAAGAACCATTAACATCCACAGAACCTTTCTGATGAACTAAAGATTCTTTGAAGTGAAAGAAATTCTACATACTATTAAACAGAAAGAAAAAAGGTTCTTTTAAAAACCTTTGAATGGTTCCTTGGGGAACAAATAAAGGTTCCATGCCACTGTGAACCTTTATAGCACCTTTGTTTTTAAAGGCGCACGCAACACACATACCTGTTGATAGGTGAACTTCTACTACTCTGTGATTGTTTTTAGATTAAACATCAGCTACATGGGCAAATAATACGACATATACTGTGCTATCAATCCTATCAACATATAGATGTGATCTGAGGCGCATAAACCGGCATGCACCATACCAACGCAAGAGAGAGACCATAAAATTAAAGACAGGGTCGTCTATCAAAATGCTCCACGTATTATCCATACTAACATAACCGGTACACTACCAATATTGATTGTCTTTCGTGCCTATCACCTGTTCTGATGCATAATTTCATTATTTTTAGTCATGTCGCTTTATATGCAACATCACTGTCAATCTGAGCATTTAAATCAAATGGCACAAGCTGTCGTGACAAGCCCGAATAACAGCAGCAACGGGCCAATCATCACGATTCACGAATACACGCGCACACGCTTTCCTGTCTGCACGTCTGGCGCAAGGTCATAGTGATGCCTGGAGATCTCACGCGCTACAAACCTCATGCTCGCCCATACGATTCATCAGATGCAGGAAAATCCGAATACAGCAGCACATCAGACACTGATCAGACACTGAGACACTGATCAGACACTGAGTGATGGGGCGAGGCTTCATCTGCGTTTATGTCTCTATGGAAATTTTTCATCAGCTGCCCTTTAATCTTGCTTTTAACGCATGCCAAAGAAACACGAACATAGATTTAATAAAAATAGACTTTAATGAATCATTGTGCGCGCAAGATACTGAGCGTTCGGTAATATACTCCCTAAAAAACATGAATTTAATGCCTTGAGATGATGCTCGGTATGAAAGATAAAGACCTAAAAATATGTTTAAAAATCCACGTTATATTCTTTAAAATATATCATTTCAAATATGTATTCGGCGAATATTATGTAAAATTGAGGCTGACATTATTTTACAAACGAATGAATCTTATTCCTAAAATGCACATTCGAAGAAACAACTGCATAGATTCTGAAACGGAAATCAAACACAAGACTCCCCGCGTGCGATTAAAAACACAAACGAGCATCTTTGAAACACATTAATAAAGATATTTTTAAATCAGCTCCAAAACATATGCAGGATTAAAAATCACTTACCAGAGCGAGTGAGTGCTGTCAAAAGTATGTTTTATGTATGATGCGGTGAATTGCTGTCGTGATGATGAGGAGAGCGGAGTGACATTGTATCTGTATCTTCACCCTAATGGAGGAGCGCGTGACGTGTGATGGGGGGTGCAACGTTACTACCAGGCAACATTAACTCTTCCTACTATGGCTACGGCATTGAGCCATTGCTCATGAATATTAATAATCTCACACCGACGTGCGTGGTTACCTAATCTAATTAATATTCACAGACCATCCCTCTCCGTAGTAGGATTCGTTCATAGAACAGCTGGCAACCGTCCACTTACTAAGGCGTGTCATTCAACCAATCAGATAGACCAACTGGGCGAAGGTCACGGTACTATTAATTAGACAAGCCAATTGCGGGATTCCTTAAAATTGGTCAGACTGGGTCTAGAGGACCTACTAACCTCTGCATTATAGCCAACCATTTATCCCCTCGTCATCTGCTCAATATTACGTAAGTTTTATACGCATCCCCATAGTAGAATTGATAAATCGTCCTCTTCAATGGGCGGGGCATCCGAAACGACTGTACTGTAATAATTAAATACAGCATCATTGTGCTCAAAAACACGTCACACTAGGTAAATATAAGTTTATGGTAACGCCTATATTATTCCTTACAATCAGCAGATTTTATGTTCATTGTCTTGCAGAATGCATCTTTAGAAATGATCGGTACACACACACGTATACAGTTAAAGAACGTGTACTGCATGCAGCCGTGCGTCTGTACGTGATTTTACACGTGCACGTCACCGGCCAAACGGACCGAGAAGCGACGCTTCTCTTCATCTGAAAAGACTCTTCATCATGTGAATAAACTGAAGCAGCCTTTATCAACAGTTAAAACACTGTCAGTACAACTGTATGAGAGAGAGTCACAGCTCCATGAACAAAGACAGGAAATTAGAGCTGCAAAATGTCCAAATAAATACCGTTATCTGTGCAAAAGCAGCAATGACACTGTTATGATATAAACACCGTAAGCTGACAGTTCACTCAGACATGAAGCGTGTCTGTTCTGTTTCTGTAACAGTCAGATTATTAATACAAGACTAATACAAGTAATATGAGACACAGACATATCTCTGTCAGTCACTGTGTTTATGAACTGCGTGGATTTACACTTTTACATACTGGTGTTTCCTAAACTATACCATAGAAACAATCTTACGATGCACAGTTTAATTAACTTGATCAAAAAACTACTTAATTAAAAGCTGTAAAATGATAAAACGTCTGATAAATACACGCTGTGGGCGCGGTTAAATTTCTTGATAATACACTTTTATTATAACAGTTATCGTGATGCTAACGTGATTTGTAGAGATGCTACATAACTTCAGAGGCACAATAACATGATGCTGTTGTCGGTCTGTTCTCATACAACTGACCAGAAACTCAGCAGCACGTCCTCCGGTTGTCATGGTAACTGCTCTCTACCGCCACCCGTTCTAGGTGCCAGACAACGTTTAAGGTAAACGTCGTTTTTCCGAAGCTTTTCGTGGAAAATAAAACACGTCTCGCCAATATTAATATTATTCTCACATAAAACTTTGTTTTAAATGATGACGTGATTTGGCCGCATTGGCTTCGGGGCTGCTGATTAAGACGTCATGTATATAAATCTGTTGTTTGCGGTGAATCACGTCACCATCTGCCTCCAAACATATTACACGAGATCTGCAAAACAGCAGAAATCTGGTTCAGCAAAATTCATAATTATTTGTGTAAATGTTCATATGGTTGTTGTGGAACTGACAGGTGTGAATCCTGCACTGCAAAACCTGTGACAGTGTGTCAGTCAAATGTTCAGATGTGCTTGTATTATCAGACATAATGGGCTAATGCAGCTTAGCAACAGGCAGTATGGCTATGTGACTGGTTTTTAAACAAGGCTGCAAGTCACCGCTGCCAAAAGAAGTTACTGAAGCACATCTGTGTATCTAGTGCACAACAGAATATCCGTTAACTACAATTTACTATAGTGCAATTTTTGCTACACCTCTGCAGCTTGTTCAAACAAACAAGACATATTTATGACAAGACAAATGTCTTTCAGTAAAATGTGAGCTGTTTTTTGTTCAACAATCTGTGTTTGAGGTTACCTGGTCTAGGCTGTTCTGTTTTTGGTCTCCAGGAATCTCCATCAATGATCTGGAACAGTAAGTTAAAATAATATTTAGTGATTCAGGATAACAAGAGCAGTTTCTGCACCGCTAGCAGCGCTGAACAACTGCAAAAATAATCTTCCGAACACTCTTCCTCCACTGAACTAATGTCACAGCACACAGGCAAATGAAAACTGTTTTGCACGTGTCACCGAATCAGTGTTCATACCCTTCAGATAGTAAAATGAATGACTATGAGCAACATAAACTGGGACAGAAAGTAGTTTAGTTTTCAACAGGTTATTCCTAAAAAAGAATAAAGTTTGTCTTGCCAATCTTTTATAAAACCACAACCTGACGCATCTCTGAATTCTGAATCATCTCTCCCCCTGACATCACAAATCCCTCTTTGCAGCCCCTCCCCTCCCCTCCCCTCCAACAGCCCTATTCTGATACATAACTGATCATTTGTAGCTTATGATGAATAAAATCAACTTCTGTCCTGTGTGTTTCTTATTAAACATCACTTGTATCACTTGAAATTGTTATGTTGACTTTAACAATATGCAGAGAATGTTGTTTTCTGGAGCAGATCTGCCACTGAATAAATAATCAAGAGTTGTTTCTTTATTCCATCTATTTATAATGTTGAAAAGTTAAAGAAACAAAGCACCCAGATGCTGTGGTTTTCTCCCAGAGTAATCAACACACTATTAAAACAATAGCCACAACAGCAGATTGCTTCATTAATACTAAATTACATCTCTGTGTCTTGTGGAGACGCTGCAGCTTACCATGACATTGTTTATCTTATAGAAAACAAATGTCTTTAAATGATTAAAATTCATAAGCATTAGCAAGAGATGCACAGACCAAACAGTATGCAAAATGATTTGAACAAATTTGAGTTCTAAGGTTTCTTGTTCTCTAAACATGAACTGCAGCTCATTTTTGGGTTGTGACCCATCAGTGGAGAACCAATGCTTGAGAGACCAGCGCTCATATCACGGGTCAATGTTGTGAATCTTTTATCTGTAAAATGAGAAAACTTTAAGTTAGAGCTGCATTATAAAGCACAGAAGAGTTTTTCCTCCCCATCTGATGATGAAAACAAAAACTACAGATGGTCAAACACGGCAGATTCGGTGTGTAAGTGAATGTAATGCCAGATTATATTCAGTAAGTTTATTGCAGTCATATTTAACATTTCTAAGTGCTTGTTTGTATTTTTGAGTGCTGTTGATGTAAACATTTATTATTTATATTTAAAAGGAATGAAAGATATGCTGTAATGTTTTTTGTAAAGTGCTAATGTTGTAAATATGTATTTTGATAAGATCTGATGTATGTTGGAACTGTTGCGCTCACGTGTCATATTTTAAAAATGCCAGAATAACCATTGTTATACAACCATCATTATTTATTGATCTGAAATGTGCTAATAAAGGTCGTGACAAAAGATAAAAGAAAAGAGTGTTTGGTCCTTGTGGCAGCTGAAGAGACGAAAATTATCAAACGAATATTTATGACTATATAATATATAATAATATATTTATTAACCGGTTGCTGAAACGGACACTTGCCGCCTCACATTACCTTCACTGAAATAACTCGAGATGAAATTGTTAACAAATGTTAACAGATCCAGTCTTCACATATCAAGCAGCTCTCTGTTACTCTGTTACTTCATTTAAGTCTATTGCAACAGGTCATATTGATAAATACATTTTATAGTGCCTGTTTAACCTGATCTGAAATCAGCTGGTAGTGGTAAAATACTCAGAAATGACAATGTGAATGCTTTAACCTGTAAATATTGGCGTCAGGATAAATACATGCATGGAATGTAAAACAGATCTCTAGGTTTTTAAGCACCACTGTTGACATCATGACTCATCTTATGGTAAGATCTGGACCAGACTGTTTTTTAACCCTCATCACAGCTGTGGAAGCGCTTGATTTTAAGAGACTGATCTATTATAAAGAGCATAATTTGGTAATACAACCACAAAACATGTTATCCAACAATCTCACTAAGAAATCATGCACCCGAGCCGCAGATAATGATGGAAAAATAAAAGCTTGCAGTGAAAGAACTGGAACTCTGCAGTGATTAAAAACATGCACAGAAATTAAAGTCTGAATATAAAGTGTTAACTCAGAAATAAAACTGCTTCTGTTTTCTACTTTCCACGACACTCATTCAGTTCCATCTCATCATGAAACACGATAACAGTCACAATGAAATAACAAATATCCATTGAAACAACAGACGCAGCACAAAAATAATGTTTGTATAAAGATGTCGGAGTTGTTCCATCTTTTCTGTTTTTTTGTAATACTATTAATAAAATACAAAAATGCATATTTTACGGGACACAAATGTGCCGCTGCTTGTGAATAATGAGGTAAGCGTTGATTCAGACCAAATGTGTCGTTTGAGCAACACTGACGCTGAAGTTTGTTTTTTGTCTCCATCTGGTGGCTGTATATGTAACTGCACAATCTCTGTGTTCTATTACTGTAATGGTAGCAGTCTTTCTCCTTGCCTGTTTCACACTTTCTTGCTATTACTAACCCATAGTATCATAAATGTATTATTGAATTTAGTATTTTTTTTGCTAAGCTGTTTTTCTTTCAACACTGTATAGCTATATCATACAAAACAGAACAAGCTCAGCGCTTTTAGTAAATCCACACAGACGCATAGAAACAAGTAAAACAATAAACGTTTCCTGTGGAGTTCCTGTTTCTGTACCGTATATTAAAGCGTTTCTGTCATTAAACACTAGAGGGCGCTGTTTCTCCTGCCGGCCGATCAGTGAGTGCTTCCAGAGTGTTTGGGGTATTTGGCACCAGGGGATGAAATGTAGCGCTGCGCAGGTTGCGACTCATGTTGGTGGCAAAACAGAAACGTGTGCCTGCTGTTAATCCTCTGCGCAGACCGGGGCGGCTGGGACGCGGCTCGCAGGGCTCTGGCAGGGTTGGAGGGCTGAGCTGCAACTCTGCTGGTCGGTGGATGTTGTTGAGATGATCTGCAGGAAGAGGAGAAGAGGAAGGTGCTGTTGCTGGTGTTCTTGTTGAGGCTGGACTGCTGCGGTCTGATCTGCTTTTCAGGGCGTCTGATGGAGACCTGAGCCAGTTTCTCTCGGAGGTCCTGAACTTCCAAGGCAAGTTGATCTAATGGATGCTGACTGCAGGAGGACGTGGGGTGCGAGAAGGCCTACAGGAAGCAGAGAGAGAGAGAGAGAGAGAGAGAGAGAGAGATTAGATTAGATTAGTGCGAGATATACATATAGATCCTACCTGCATTGTGACTATATACATGTAATGTTAATGTTGAGAAGCAAATAATCTGCTGTGGTCAAGAGTTCACCTGAGCGTGTAGCGCCCCCCGCAGGTAGCAGCCCCTCCACACCCTCACACAAGGCCCCATGAGCAGAGGCAGCAGGGGCTCGGACGGGTCGTTTGTGGAGTTTTCAGCAGGATCAGAGAGTGAAGCGGCTCTGATCAGACGCTCCAGGCCAGACAGACTCTCAGAGGAAGGAGCCCTGCGATGACTCTTCCAGTAAGAGCCTGAGTTTCCGCTCCGCCACGGCAGCAGGTTTGAGGGGTTGGAGAATGAACTGCGAGACAGTAGAAACACAGAACCTGCCAGCCCATCATTGTGCTGCCAGAGAGAGAGAGAGAGAGAGAACAAATGCTCTTTAACAGTTTAATAAAGAGGTAATTAGCTTGATTGTGCAATTAGAAACATAATTAAATTTGGCACAGGTTGTCTTTTCTGAAGCGATGTCTTTTTGATTTCCAGCCAACTGGGGCAGCATGGAAAACATTCATTACTGAGGCTATTATGTCATAATGTGTCTGTCCTGTATCATTGTTTTCCGAAACAATCCCGCTTTTCTTGTATGAAACCTACAACCATCCCAGCAAACAAAACATTCCCCTAACATTCTGAGAACCTAAAAAGAACACTCTTTTTACATTAAAAAAACTCTGGCTAACCAATAGAGAACGTTAGGATATCTGTTCTGGGAACCATAAACAAACACTCCTGGAACGCTGCGGGAGTCAAACCTGCCCTCCCTCTCTCTCTGCACATGAGGATCAGACAGTATCGTGCAGAGTTTAGGTCACATGACTGCAGCTCAATCTCACCCAGCTGCGCTCCACGCTGGTATTGAGGTTTCCGTTCATGACGGGTGGAGGACGGGTGGGGTGTGACACAGGCTGGGTGAAGCGGGCTCGTCTTGGGCCGCTGTACTGCAGGGCCCAGTCCCACACCGAGGGAAGTGGTGGGTCCACTGGTTCTTCTGGGTTGCCCATGGACAGATCGCTCAGACCATTGACTGGTGTGTAGCTCTGGGGGAGGCGCTGCAGGAAAATATTGTCATCACTCATTTCAGAGATGTTTTCATGAAGAATACAGAACCCAAAAATCACGTCCCTCAGTGACAACACAGTCCAGATGTCAAAACATTAGACAATAAACAGTCAAACCAGCATCTCACTGCTTGGAAGACAAAGGATAAAGAACTATAAGACTTTTGTTATTTTGTTAATCAGAAAAAGACAAGACAATTGAATAAATACTTTTATCTGCATGTCTGTTGCAGCACGAATAAGAATTCTGAGATTATCAGCCTTTTTGTGCCAGATAAACTGATCTTAAATTTGACATAATTTGATCTTATTTTTTTTAGAAAGATATTATCATAGTTATTTGTAGTGCAGTTAAGCACTTCTTATAAGTTGGGCACGAGTGTATTTTAACTGCTTCAATCACGAGTAGCTTGTAGCATGAGCAGATCTAGTTTTACAGCAGAGGTTTGTGCTCTGAGTTCTGGCTCAAATACCTGCGAGCGACGGCATCGCTCCCTCTCACTGTTGGCCAGGAAGCTGTTGAAGAGCGGAAGCTGCAGGCTGTCATGCAGCGCCAGCAGGTAGTCTTCTGTGAGCTGGAAGCGCGCTGGATACTGCGCCCACAGCTGCCACACGCAGTCCAGAAACAGCAGGAACACAGGAGCCTTTAAAATGAAATGTTTGCGTCCAATTAAAGTTTGGAGCAAAGCGAAACCTGCAAGCATGACTTCTGGAGACAGTCTTCAGAACACAGCTGAACAAATGCTGTGTAATGCTTTTAAGATAAAATATTGATTATAAACATTTTTTCAGGACTGAAAATGTATAGTGAAATATAATAGTATATATATATATATATATACAGAAAATGATAAATTAGAACTGTAATTTTATCCAATTATGTGATTACTTGTATTTAATCATTTTAACACCAGACTATTAAAATATTTAGTTAATTATTGGGTGTTTAATTACAATTAGTTTTCCTCTCTTTCTCTGGTACCTCGTCTTTATCACAGTCACGATGGTAGTTGGTCCGGCTGAGGAACTTGTGTCCCGCTGTGATCCACTCTTTCTGTACCAGACTCTGAAACCCTCTCACAGTCCTGCAGTGAGGGTCACACATCACCTGTACCAGACTGCTGATCACACAGCTCAAGTCCCGATCCGTCAGCTCTGAATCAGAGCACAAACCAGTGTCATCATCTCACAGACAACTGCCTCCAGAAACCTCCATCTTTAATGCTTTCAAAGGATTTCTGAGGTTTACAAAACACAACAACATCACAAAATATAATAACACAAAGTGTATTTTTATAAATAGGATCATTAACGTTTCAACTTTAATAAACTTGAAAACAGTCGTTTGATTGACTGCTCAGCAGCTTTAAAACTCGAGGATGGACTGTTATCAGATAAAGGTGTAAGCACTGGCTGGGGAGGTTTGATCGCCTCTCGTGCTGTGATTTGGATGTTTCATGTGCACATGTGGTGAACAGGTGTAACAGTGATGGATGAAGACTGTATGAAGTTATCTGCTGCCAGAAAATATTGATGATTATTGAAGAGCAACTGTGGGTCATGCTGAGATAAACAAATGCGTTGAGGACTATGAAATCAAAAGAGAATTTTATGATTTGGAAGGAGGACAGATGTGAACATTTATGAGTTAACAGAGAAAAATAAAACATCTTTAAAGTGAAGCACATAGTTTTTGAGTCATGTGAATCAATAAAAATTGTGATCATAATGTACAGAAAAGCTGACGGTATAGTGTATCTTACATATGAGTTCTGTTACTATAAGTGTACTGAAAGCACAGATGCTTTGGGTATGAAGTCATCATGTGTCAGTGAAGTTTAGAGACAGGTCAGATGGATGTTAATGATCAACACGACTAACCTTGAAGAACAACAGTCATGTGACCTCCTCTGAGCAAACAGGCCACCTCTGCAGCTTTTCTCAGACAGCACATGCAGACAGAGCAGGGTAAACACACACACACAATGGTGTAAACACACACATGCAGACAGAGCAGGGTAAACACACACACACACACACACGCGCACACACACACACAATGGGGTAAACACACACACATGCAGACAGAGCAGGGTAAACACACACACACACACACACACACGCGCGCACACACACACACACACAATGGGGTAAACACACACACACGCAGACAGAGCAGGGTAAACACACACACACACACACACGCACACACACACACAATGGGGTAAACACACACATATGCAGACAGAGCAGGGTAAACACACACACACAATGGCGAACTAAATACTAATAAAGCAGGCAGATCTCAGGCAGTATGCAGTATATACTTCAGAATACTAATTCAGATCAGCTGTGAAATCAACCAATAAGCTGAAATCTAAATACTGCTTCAGTATATCAGTATATATAAGCACACACACTCATATAGTTATATACCTGCTGTAGTCGAGCCAGTGTGTGCCCTCCAGTGTGGAGAGCCACTTATCATCAGACACAGACAGAGATGAAGAAATGTCTGTGTGATAAGAGAGACACAGAATCTGAGCAGAGAACCATTAGGAACATTCCTGCATTCTGCCACAACACACAACTGAAAATGCAAGAAATGCAGGAGAAATGCAGGAGAAACATCAGTCTGGCGCAGCCATCCGCCCATCTCGAACCCACAGCTGTTCTCTGAGCTCACATGACTGTGAGGAATGATGTGGAGTTTGACCACAGAAAGAACTTCAGGCCAGAACCACGTTCCACAGATAACATGTATCTGCCACACAATGTAAAAGCTCTTGGGCTTCAGACAGGCATCACCCTCAGCCTCTCAACAGCAGCTGTACTCAACATTTAGATCAAAGACATCAGAGGAAAAAACGGTTCAGCCTAAAAAACCACAACTCGTACGTCACTGTTAAACTTGTGCATGCAGTTACCTACATTTCAGTCTGTTCCTCACACAAGCTTGTCATGTGTACCACAAGACACATCAACTACATTTGTCTTTTTATTGTCCTTTATGGAGCTTCACAGCAACTCACAGTCATTATGTTCTTGAATTGTGTGAAAGAGCAGCACAAACGTTTGTTAAAATATCTTATGTATTCAACAGACAAAGAAAATTCATGTGTGTTTGGAGCATTTTGAGGGCGCAGCTTGCTAAACAGCTTAACTAGCTTAAGCTTAACCATCTTAACTTCCTCCAGTGAGTCGACCAGCTATACCAACTAGATTTTACTGGTGATCAGCACCAACCAACAGAAACCACCATGGAGGAGTCTGGAAACTCATTCTCAGCTGGTCTTTCCAGCAGGATTTTAAGCAATTATTTTCTGATTAAGTGTTTTGTATTAATCCAGTATTAAGATATTTCTGTTCTTGAGACAGAACCACAGACACTGACCGCCCAGGCAGAGTGTCCGGAGTCTGCTGTGAGCCATCTGGATGTCTGCAGGTGATGGCATTTCCTCCCCCAGATCCACAATCACACACAGCTGCTGACTGCCGAAGAGCACCAGCTCCAGATTCCTGGAGATCACAGAGCAGAAGATCTCATCACTGTCACTGACTGATGAGTGTTTGAATGTGAAGGTCATCTAGATCAGGTGCTTCTCAACCTTCTGGACTTCAAGGACCCTCTCATGTCACTCACAATTTATACCCAATAAAATATTCTAGAGCTGGTCATAACCATAAGCTGTATATCCATTAAAAAATAACCAAACACTAAGAAATGTCTTGATTTTAGTTGTTTTAGCTTATTTTAATGCTTTTTCTGTCTTATTCTAAAGAATTGTAGGTCATCTTGAGAGTTTAAGGAACACTGATCTGAGGAAAGCCGCAGCAGACCTGATGTCGTCCTTCTCGTGATAGATGTTGTTTTGGAAGCTGGACATTCGTAGTAAATCACTTCCCCGCTGATGTCGCCAACACCATCGCTGAGGGGGAGGAGTCACATTTAAATATGAATGAATGTAAAGTGACTGAGCTGCAGTATAACAGGCTGTGCTGTATTAAAGCAACAGTTCAGTGTTAAATTCACGCTGTGTTTGTTGGTCGTCATGTAGAGAGAAACTTACTGGGATTCGTCCCTCGCTGAAGTGGGCAAATGTTTTCTTGAGTTCTGTGTCTAAAACTCTCTGGGGAACCACAATGAATCTCGGCAGGCTATAAATACACACAAGACAACAATGTTTGAGCAGTTTCACTGCCAACAAGACACACGACCGGCCCGTAACAGAACACGCTTTGAACAAGCATGACATTATAATTGCAGCTGTGCTGAGCTCACCACTCTGGAATACATAAACAGATTTACAGGGGAAGTTCATACAAAAACGCAACTTTAGTTGTTATTTCCTTTCCTTCATGTCATTCCAAACACATTTGACTTGATTTCTTCTGTGGAACACAAGAGGAGAAATGCTGGACCATGTCGACTGCTCTTTTATCCAGACAGTAAAGCTGTGAGTCTGTAACACTGAGCCAAACATCTGCTTTATGTTCCACAGATGAAAAAACAGCACCGAGAATTTTAACAACATGAATGTGAGAATGTGAGACAAACAGAAAGGCTGAACTATTGATAAGAATGGACCGTGTTCAGAATTAAACACTAGTGCACTTCTTTCAGCCCACTGTAGTATATACTAACCTGTGTTTTGTCTACTGTATTAAGTAAAGCGAAGTAAAATGGAATCACTTTTTCCTCACGATTGTAAGTCGGTTGGTTAAAAGCTGTACCTGGTGGACATCTCGAAGCGGTCGTTGACCGAGCTGACCCTCCAGCCAGTGGCACCCGTCCTCTCCAGCTCTTGCTCCCAGTCTGACGCACACTCAAACCAGTTCATGCTCGGGTCCCGTCGCCTGTTGCTCAGGAACTGCTTCATCTCTACAGACAGTGTGGGAGGCTGTGATTGGTTACAGGATTGGGTCTGTATGTGACGCGTTCAGTGAGCTGTGACCTCAGCTAGACTGATTCCGCAGACATACACATCGATGGTGATGTGCTTCATCTGCTTGACTTTCCCTTTCAGACAGTATCATTTGTTTTGATATAAAAGTGAGGTGTACTGCTGCAGATGGGTGATACAGCTAAGCCACTACATCTTTATATTTTTCAAACTTCGAAATATAATCGAAATATATATCTCAGTATTAATGCATTTACTCTGAAATTAATTAAAAGAGAACTTTTTTCTGCAATTATAGCATGAGAATATAAAAGAGACTGTGGCATGTTTCCTTTTACACTAAATGAACACATGAAAAACTGATATTTTAAAAAGTTTCTTGTCATGCATTGATTTAAAAATCATTTCATTTAAAACACATGTGATGATAATAACTCACCAATACTGCCCAAAGCAGCGTTCTGGAAGGAGAGGATGGTTCCAGGCTTCAGTGGTTGGTAGGTCTTTGCAATGGTGTATGTGATCTGCACACAAAGTGTAGTTATGGTGTTTGTGTCGCTACAATTCAAACATGTTGCATTCTCAGACCTGCCACAAGGGGCGCTACAATACATCTATGGCCTGTTAAGGGAAAGTTTTAGTCTCTGTGTTTATAGCTACCTGAATAATAAACAGATAATTTGATAATGTTTTTGGTCAAATGGTTTTCTCTGACTGTTCTTGTTTAAGGTTCTTATGCAGTATTATATTAAGAACTGAAACCTCCACAGCTTGAGTATCTGGCGTGAGTCTGTCAAACAGAAAGCAGAAGACGCGCAGGTCCCGGCAGTACAGCACCAGTTCCTCAGGGGTGAACTTCAGAGAGCAGGTCGGGGTCACCAGTTTGGTGCGGGAAGGTCCCACTGCAGCAGACATGTATATACATGAAACAAACATGGCCAGTGTTTCAACTAAAACTGTGGAGTCCTCAGACTCAACATTTTTCAATGTGGCCGAGTCTGTTTCAGAACCATAAAGATTTGCTGGACTGCAATATTATTTACACGACTGTTTGAAGGACCATCTGTCCTTCAGGAAGAACCAGCTCACCTGCCACGACCTTGTCAATGGAGGCGAGGGCTACATCATGATCTCCAAGCAGCACAGGATCTGTGTTATCCTGGATGATGAGGAGAGAACAGAAACGCTCAAGATAAATACATCTGCACAGGATGCTAGACGAGACAGTAATCACCAACAGTCAGAAAGTTTGCAAACTTTAAGATTCACAGTAAGGATTAATTTTATACAGTAAACAGAAGTGTTGACCAGAAAAGCGCTCACATCGGGCTTCCGGCCATCCTGAGGCACAAACGCCACTCTGAAGTGAGTACAGAAGAGTGTTCCAGATAACCAGCCGCCTCCTTCTGCAGCTGACAGCTTCTTCCTCACCAGCACGGCTCTCTGCAGCACATACTCCCCTGAGAAACATCAAACCAACCACACGTGAGGACAATGAAGCGGCGCCCATGAAATCACAGAGTTTTAACACACAAGTTTCATGCTTGCATTACGTTTCCATTGTTTCCTAACATTCTAACACAGATCAGAAGAGCATCAGGTGCTGACTTAGTAAACAAAGCTGTTCCTGAGGCCTCGTCTACTTCCTGTGGGGATCTTCTCATCTGTGTGATCTTCATACAGTGACAGATGCAGAGATGTGATGCAGAGCAGATGAGAAGATACATCTCATCTACTTGTCACATACTGATGTTCATCTGACCTGATTCCACAATTAAAACAGTAACATATCTGAATGGACCTGCTTTAGGAAATGCATGTGTAAATTACATGACAAGTGTAAATATTTATCAGGTTTTAATTAACATCCATCATATTGTTGTATTGTTTTACATTGTTATATAAAAAATAAGCCATAAAAATAAAACATTTTTGAAGATGGGGTGATTGCCTGTGTTCAATTCTTCAGTATTTTAGTGTGCTGTGCTCAGTTGCTAAGGCAAATCTCTAAGTGTGATTGTAAGCAAACAGCATCTGATGGTTGAGTTAGCAAGAGCAGCTAAACAATGTGTGTGCGACCAAACCACACACACATGAAGTGACTCTGTTTGCTTCTGTGGTCACTTTTCTGAGCCAGTTTCCTAACTTTGACTCTCAGGGGCATGTTGGATCTCAGAGCTCATTTACTGAGGCATCATGGGACACAGATGTCAGAGACGGACAGCAACAAAACACACACACACACACACAGCCTTCCACAAAACAGTCATGTGTTTGGTTTTAGCAGTGACGTTGTTTCAGGCACATGCTGGTTCATCAAGCAGTGTGTTTTTCAACATTTGTTCCAAAGAAAACATCACTCTCAGTTTACAGCTGTGTGCTACCAGAACCACAGCTGAGTGAAAACCAGTCCAAACTCTCTGGGTCCATCAACCTGCTGTTCCAGGTTTAACTGCATGACTTCATGTCTGGGAATGTCTTGTGAAAGGGAAACTATGCAGGGGCGCATTTCACACTACCAAAATCCTGCGAGACGGTTTCCTGAGATGCTGAAGAATGAAGGTCTCACAATCTCATGACTGTCCCCACCTGATGACCACACTGCATGTCCACAGATCCCTGCATGTGTGTCCAGTGTCCACAGATCCCTGCATGTGTGTGTCCATGGGTCCCTGCATGTGTGTGTCCACAGGTCCCTGCATGTGTGTGTCCACAGGTCCCTGCATGTGTGTGTCCATAGGTCCCTGCATGTGTGTGTCCACAGGTCCCTGCATGTGTGTGCACAGATCCCTGCGTGTGTGTCCACAGATCCCTGCATGTGTGTGCACAGATCCCTGCATGTGTGTCCACAGATCCCTGCATGTGTGTCCACAGATCCCTGCATGTGTGTGTCCACAGATCCCTGCATGTGTGTGTCCACAGATCCCTGCATGTGTGTCCACAGATCCCTGCATGTGTGTTAACAGATCCCTGCATGTGTGTTAACAGGTCTCTGCATGTGTGTTCACAGGTCTCTGCAGCATGAAACCTCTGACCCCGAATACTTAATACACACGATGCTGTTCAAACTCCAGATTCACATCAAGCAACTGTAAACGGAGCTGAACATGATCTCCAGAAGATCTTTAGCCCTCAACTGAGAAGCAGACCCACATTTTTAAGCACTTAAGTCGCACTTTTCAGGCCCCTATTATATTACAGTGAAAGCTTAAAAAACACAGACTGGGAAACACAGAGAGGTGTGTGTGTGGAGTAAGAATGAAGAACAGTGTGTGTGTGTGTGTGTGTGTGTATCTATTAAAAGTCTTCACAGTGGGAAACGCTCTCTGATTCCACACAGGTGGTGAGTGTAGGTGCTGAAACAAGAAGTGTTAAATATTAAGTTGGCCGGGTTGGACTCAGAGTCTGCCAACATTCCTGAATAAAGCTCCTGTTTAAAACCACTGCTGACACGACATTACAGAGAGGCGCTCCTGAGGTGTGACACATTCGGCACACTGAGTGATTGTTTTCCAACACCATTCAGACCCACAAGACTGCGCTGGTATTGAATTGTATTGCTTGGCCTACAA
>JAZGTJ010007455.1:0-22819 GCA_036877575.1 Botia almorhae
TGGCACACTGCACATAAACACACACACGCTCTGATGGCAGAAAGGAAACAGTTGGAGTCCTCCCACGTGACATTTAACACACTTCTCTAGTATGACACATTACTTACAACATTTCAAAGCTGCGTCAAAGAGCTGCTGACTGCACACTACACACAGAAACGCACACTCACACATTTTTATTTACTTGCAGTGTGTGTGTGTGTGTGTGTGTGTGTGAGTAATGCAGAGTTTATGATGGTGTGTGTGTGTATGTGTGGGCATGATGTTCTCACAATGACACTCATCGCCAATGAAGGTGTAAAGTTGTGTCCACCAGTGTTGCTGCTGAGAACCAGTTCTACAGAATGATTGTATGGCTTTTGGTTCTGTTAACAGCTTCTGAATGCTTGCATTCTTCTGGTGAAGTGTTGTCTGTGTCATTACTTCATGGCAATGTGATAAACGGTCACTGCAGGAGAATGTAAACACACAAACATTTGCCAGCACCCTTAGGACTCAAAACAACTCAAGTAAAAACACACACACACACACACACACACACACACAGTCATTGCACAGTCATTGATGTGCAAACAGTTCAAATGCAATGTTTAACAAACTGTCTAAATTAAGGAACAACTGATTTTATGAACTGATTGGCGACAGAATCTCTAATGGCTGTCTGACTGAAGAAGAAAATAATTAGTCGCTGACTCATTCTTATTCAGCACAAAAGTCTCAAATTTCCCATCATTACGTTTGTCTGAAATGCAGTTTGAAGCGTATTTTGTTTGTGATGTTTTGGAAGGGTGATTCATTAATTGTCTTTTGCAGTGTGTTTGAAGCTGTGCGGTGATGGTTGGATAAATCTAAAGCGCTAAGTGAACTTCCCTGCAGTGCTGACTCAGATTAAAAGAACGAAAATGAGAGGAAAGAAAAGAATAGAACAGAACAGAATAAAGAACAGAATATTCTCCTTGCAATCAGGAAGTAAAATGGTTTCCAATAACAATGATTTACTGTAAGCTTCCTTTTCCTAGAACTTAACACATGCAGCTAGCACTGCTACACAGATCTGACAGATCAACAATGGGCAGATAATTAACCCCCAAAGTCAATTTTGTAATTTAGCCTGAGACCATCACAAGTGGTGACACATCTGAGATATTGTGATACGAGGTTATTGAACTGCTTCCTGGAAGGTCCCACCTCTAATTCCTCACTGCAGTGTATAATTATGTCACACATGCAGGCTAATAGGCATCTCGGGCTCTATTGGTTGAGGTTAAAGTGTAATTAGCAAGTAATTGACTGCATTTGTTCATATCCTGATAACTATACTTTCTGATAAATAGCTACACTCGCTGGTGAACTCTGACTCCATTGCTCGGCACAGGACCAGGGGAAATTTCCAGAAAATATTTACAGCCTGCAAATATAGATCTGGAACCGTTGGGCTGTGACACTGGAGGGATTTTTAGACCGCAAAGGCATGCAGTACATTTAAATGCTGCAATTGACCACATCTGACAAATAGAAAAGCAAATATTGAGAATAATGACTAATAATACTAAACAATGTCATTTATTCTACGTATCTAACGTTCATTTATTTGACAGATGCCTTTTTCCCCCTAAAAAACTTCAGAAATGAGAATAATATAAGCGGGTGAACATAATCCACAATACATGTAAAGCTTTTGTACTATGTCTGTAAAAACTACAGGAGTACATTACTAGCTGAGGTGTGAGGATTTTTTTAGTTGAATGTTGTATTAATGTTGTATTTGTATACATGTTCATCCCATGTTATTAGCAACAACAATGTAAGTGTTACTGTAGCTCATCATGGGTTTGACTCCCATGGAATGCATGACATGACATGTTAGTGGCATTGGAGAATGTGTCTTTCAAATGTATGAAAATGTAAACAATGCTGAACACATTGCATTATAATACATTTTCACAGCGTGCTATTAGCAAATACGTCTATATCTAAAGCTGTATCCTTCCATTTCCACATTTGTTCACAATGTGTAGTGTGTCTAAACAACCATCTATCAAGATGCAGTGATACAATCTATGCAAACATCTATAAACTACAGCTTTTGCTGGCAAAGGCAACTTGAGTCATCAGAGTTTGATCTCCTGAATGTGCTGAAATGTCCCACCAGACTGAAATACTTGAGAATGCTTCTGTTCTCTTCACTTACCCCCTGAAATGATGGATCGCTTTGATTAGAGCTCTGCAGTTCACAACATCTCATAACAACTCCTAGCGCTCCTAATAACTTTGATTTTCTCATGCACACTCAAGTACACATGCGCACACAAAATGTGACACAAAATGTGAACTGGGCAGAAGATAGATGTTGAGGAGCTAAGACTAGACAAGCCCACACGTTAGTATGAAAAGATATATAAATCATCTCAGAGAGAGAGAGAGACAAAGAAAGACAGACAGAGAGAAAGACAGAGAGAAAGACAGATGGAGAGAGAGACCATCAGTGGGGCAATTTATCCTTCTCATCAAAATTAACTAAGCACCTGACAAGAGAGTAAAAAAAAATGAATACGACAAGCTGATATTCATGACAAAAAGGAAAAGACATGACAGAGAATGGATACTACATTTTGGCAAAAACACCAGATTAAACTAGCAAGAATTTAATACCGTTTCAAGCTTATGATAGTTTGTGCTGGTCTAAAAGTATATTTTTATATGCCAATAAGCGTTTGCCAACTAAAGCATAACCATAGCAACAGCAGTTTATCTGATTGGTTTCCTTAGGGTCATCATGGGGCCGTACATTGATTAAACATACATACATGCATGCTGGTATGTATGTGCTGCTCAATGGTGGTCAACCTTTGCTGTTTTTTGTTTAAACAGGGAAATCCTCCAAACAATCACACTTAGCTTAAACTTTTATTGCAATGCTTATCTAAGAGTTACAGAATATTAGATCAAGAAATTAATATAAATGACAGACAAAAGAGAAAACGCACGTCTATATCCTAGTCTTCTTCTTGCTTGTCAAATAACAGATAAGTCAAGCTGTAGGGATGATAATTAGGAAATACAATCAATACTCCTTCGTTTGCTCTTTCCAACTCACCCTGCCCGAATAAAGCCATCTTCATTTAGGAAATCTCCCTTCCTCTGCCTTAACCTCTCTCTCTCTCTCTCTCTCTCTCTGCATTTGTGCTCCAAATGCAGAAGACATGATTTGTATTTCAGCACGGAGAGAGGGAAAAAATGGAAAAGGAAATAGCAAACGAAAATGAGTAAAAGTGAATAGAAGGGCGAGAGGCAACACCGCTCTCTAGACAGACTTATTTACAGTTTAGCATGTAGCTCACCATGCATCCAACAAGGTTACAAATGAGTTCATTAACGTTGCAAAAACTAGCCTTTAGGAAACAGACAGCAGATACCTTATCTACATCAGCTGCTACCCCTTACATAACGCACAGACGAGTGTATTTATCTACTGAGTTATGAAGGTTAATCCACAGAGAGAAATAAAATGCGCAAACCAATTCTGGAAAAAGGCACAACAAGGTTGTGCAGATATACACACACCAACACTTACGAAGCAAAATGTATAAGCAATCCCTTACCAATCCCTTACCTTAAGACTTACCATGGTACCGAATTAACTAATGCATTAATTTAATTTGCATATCAATGCCGGCATCCATTATTTTCAGAGGACCTAATGAGAAACATAGAAAAGACAATATAACATTGGCATGAGTCTGTGGCGGCTAATGCACTGAACCTGCAACCCAACACAGTGAAATGAGTGAATAAAAAACACATGGCACAACCAGAACTCGCTCTGTTTGGTTAACAAAGGTATACAAAACATTTACATTTACGCATTTGGCAGACGCTTTTATCCAAAGCAACTTACATTGCATTACACTACACATTGATTCTGAGTATGTGCAATCCCTGGGATCGAACCCATGACCTTGGCGTTGTTAACACCATGCTCTAACCACTGAGCTACAGAAACAAAAGTACCAATACATCAAACAAAAGGTGAGTTCTGATGTACAACACACTGGTATAAAGTCTTAGGGCATCTTGTGCTCATTTTTTTTCTGCGGAGCAGAATCTTAAGTTTACCACTAGAAAACATGGGTGGGTTGTACTCAATCAACAGGATGTGATGCTATTTTTGGTTTAACAAGTAGTGGAATAATGACTAAGTAACTAATTTCAGAGTTCAATCAATTAAGTCACATGTGTTATGCTAAACCATGGTACGTATTTAATGCCATAAAGAGAGTATTTTCTCAGTATTTGTAAGTATTTGTACATAAATCAAAAGAAACAATTACAGTCACATAACGTTAAAGTTGATGCAGGTAAAGTTAGCACGTCATTTCAGTGTTGTCAAACCCGCTCGAACGCTAATTTTAACACCTTGCGCAGACATCATTTAAAAACCATTTAGATAATTAACCTCTGTAGATAATTTACTGTTTCCGCTTTATAATTGATACAGCACATCTATTTTTGGCATGATGAGACTGGTTTTTGTAATACTACCAAATAATTTGATCTACTTTTGGAGTCATTTAATGATACAAAACTAGATTCTAATGAATATTTGCCAAATGACTCAGTGGCAAGCATCTAAAAAAATTATTAACTGAAAAATATTTCAGTGTTTTATTATAAAGACATATGTAGACATATGGTCTGAGGTCAGTTGTCTTGTGAACCATTCAGCATTTTCCTTTTTACCAGTATCAATTTTGCTTGGTAACCAAGGTGATCTGTCACACCTCACGTGGCCTTTTGTTTCGTGAGTTTATAAGACTCTTGTAGATACCACGGTAAGTCAGTAGAGAGCATTCTCACGAGAATTCTTATTACCGTTACCATAGTTACCTCACACCTGAATCCAAAGCTATGTAATTAGGCGTCTTATGAATATTCTTTGTCTTTGTAAAGTCTTGTGTGTTAGCAACTGCATTTCTTAGCACTGTTTCTCGCATTCATGTGCCTGCTTTGTCATGGCTATGTGCCATTTCTGGGTTTCCTTGATTTTTATCCAACACGGTCATATCGACATTTCCTGCCCTCAAAGATGAGTCCATCATCTTATAGCCTGCAAAAACCTCTTTTCCACAATTTCTGAAAGGAAAGCAATCATCAGCAAAATCATGTCTTATGGCAGTGCTGAAACTCCCAGACTGAGTGTTGCTGGAAACTCTGTTAACCAAGGACATATTAATATCCACAGCAATCCATCCAGCCTCCGGCATGCACTGAAACATTGGATGTCAAACCCTTATGAGGAAGAGTAATTACAGAGACACCTTCTCTCGTTAACCTGTGAGTGTTTCTTCAACATCTTGAACTCATTAACAGTCCTCCTGTTGTTCAAGATTATCCTTGGTTGACTCCCATCATCTCCCTCAGAAAAGGTGACAACATCTCCCATATTTTTCAATGGTTTCTTTGAGAGAGCAATGATGTTACACAGAGCGCAAATGGAAACCTTTGCTTATGTTTACACTAGAGTTACAGAAAAGATGTCAAAAGTCTGCAACCCAAAGTCATTATCACTGAAAATTTAAATATGAACACAGACATTTCTCATCAAATGAATCTGAATTATAATCCCAATGATTTTAGCTGTACAATCTACATTAAATTACAGCTCTTAATAAATATTAGCATTGGCTAATTTGTATTTGGCTGTATTAGTATTTCTACTTCTGAGCTGATCGATCCATGAAATTTCAGGGGCTTTGATTACTAAAATTTTCCTCACGTTTTTTTCATAACACAAAGTAGAATATATATAAAGAATATATATCCTTGGAAATGACAACACCATTATCCTAATCTCTCTGTTTTACAGGCTTCTAGAGGACACCTGGTCAATACACACATTTGACATTTTGTCTCACTCTTGGGCCCCATCCACAGTCCACTGAACGGGTAGAAATGTAAATCCAGCATGTGTCTGAAGATCACACTGTAGCACTGCACAGCACATTGTGTTCCATATTTTAACAATATCTATAATTTGCATGGTTGGTATAATCGTCTGAGGCCAGCAGTCAATGACATGATTAACCAGTGAAAGAGGCTGCAGAAGATTGCAAACTAAAAAATATATAATGAAACAAACACCATCAATATGCACCAAAAAAGCTACAATTGCCTAAAATGCTCTTCTGCATTTCCCATATCACTGTTAAATCATATCTTTCCAACCCATGATTCCTAGATCTGGTACAGAAACATCTCTTCCCATAGGAATGGGCAGTTACCAGACATATAAGGTCAGAATGTTCCCCTGACATCCTGTTGTCATGAAGGTCAGATGTATCTGTTTGTCTGGGATGGTCAGTGAAGAGACTGCCAATGATAGTCAAGGGACCGTGTTTGACAAAACATAGATTCTACTTTTTCTGCATCTAAACATAACTGGCAAAGCCAACGTGTCCTCGCACCTATATGACTTTGAATGCACTGTAAATTGCTTTTCAAAGCCACTATCAAATGCATAGATGTAAATGTAAATTTAGCGAATTGGAAAATAGAAAAAGGTGGGTAAGGGACCGTGTAAAAAGTCCACACATTGTGTTTAAACTAACTCGCATTTTGATTGGTAAGAACAGTCAGTCACAGTCAAACGCTCCACATCAGTTATTTTTGCTCCAGCTAGAGGACACTTAACTTTAAAATGTAACTACAGATTGTAATAAAAAAATCCACAGAGCATGTTCTGACAACATGATACTGTCAGCCCAAACTCTTTAAATTCTTATTTAAAGCTTTGTTTTTTCAGCATGCACTGCAGAATTTGCAAAACTAACATGATTCAGCTATCAAAAATATATACGTAAGCATGTGCAAGCAGGCCCCTAATTGCTGCCTGGTTGATAATGCATTCATATTTTGTACGCAGTTGATCTTACACTTGCATCTTACACTTGCATCTTACTACTGAACCAAATAGCAACATAAACAACTCTCTCTCTTTCAACTGCTTATTTTAATAGTTCACATAGAAAGGATTGAATGATAGATCAGCAAATTTCATAGTTAAGAAAACTTGAGATAGGATTATTGCTCTTGCTGTACGTATTTCAATATCAAAGAGCTGCACAGCACTTCTGTAAATCAGCAACATTTTGAATTTATAACAACATTTAGCAACCATCATGCAGATATACTGCATATACAAGCCAAAAAACTTGCTAAGTGACTAAAAAAACATGCTAAGTGACATTTACAATGAGTGGGCATTACAGCAAGCTATTTAAAGAAATAAGGACTAATAATGACTATCTAATTAAACACTGGGACTGCCAATGGCTAAAAGGTAGTTTTTATTATTATTTATTATTATGATTATGACTCACTTTGTGCAAACAGGATGCTAGTTTGTCTGCAATGGAGGGCAAACTTCAGAAAATTACTATTGAGGCTCACATCCATTTTTGAAGCAAACATCTTTAAAAACACAAAACAAGGACAGCTCACAAAGCCCTTGTTAAATATAACACTGGTATTTGGTGACCAATGTGCTGTGCAAAGTGACCTGGCTAGAGGAATCTCTTCTTAAAATGAAACTGCAAAGTATTTCAGTTGATTTCTAAGCTCACAGGAACAAACAAACACTTTTTTTTGAATAAGGAAAGAGGATGGACTTAAAAAGGTGGCTTGTTCAATCCTAAAAATGGGGCAACTTGGACTGGACACTTACTGTAACCTCCGACCACAACTGCCCATTTGACAAATAACCCCTCACGCACTGACACAGCACAGAAATGTTGTAACACTGCTACAGTAAAGCCTGTGCAATAGTAGTGAGGAGCATAAAGATAACTATAAAGTTATCTTTACCGTAAATATAAATTTTTATAGGTTTATTTTACAGTAGCGACCAGCTACTTGTACATTATATTATCCCTTACATGAGTGGAAGTCCTTCCTGTGTTCCTCAGGCTGGATCACCATGACAAGCAGCTGGGGACAACAGCAGAGGTGAGACTGAGCATGCTCCCAGCAATACACCAACTAGCATCAGCTAATGAGAAAAAATTGCTCATTCTAGGTCAAGAAGAGGTCGATCTCTACACCTCTACAACGGGCAAACAACAGTAAAAATAGGCTGTAACAAAAAAGCAAGGACAGGAAATACACATGGCTACATTAAAGAATGCTTTGAGAGAAATAAAAGTAGTTGTAATAACTGCTCAGAGTCTGACATCATTGTCGTGAAAGAGAGAAAACAATAGCAACGACTTCTCACCAATCAGAAGAATCGTCTCGCTTGTGGTTTGACTGATCACACAGTCTCTGAATGAGATGCTACTGTCACTGAGACACAGCATACCAGCCAGCACTGAAATAAATGATGGGCTCTTATAGAGGAATACTTGACTGAAGCTAAATTGGAAAGAGAGTCTGTAAGTAAGTGTGCTATTCTTGTAGGAGTAATATTGGGAAAGCACCGAGAAAACTTCACGGAAAACAACTTCATAGATAAAATAATGTTAGCATTTTAGTTGAGAACATACCAAATGTTGGTTATTATATCCATTTAAACCTAAGAGGGAAGGTTATTTTTTGCTTTGCACGAAGGTTTTGTGTTTGTATTCATGTTTGTATAGGCAATTAGGTATTACAGGATGGATGTACATATAATATACCTCTGCCAAAGTGGAGTCTATATATGTATAGATATAGTAAAATGTACAGCTATAGTATACATATAGATTACTAATACAAGTATAATGTAAAAAAATGAATTAAACTTGAAAACTGTTTTATTTTAAGCTGGCTTAGACACACTGCACAGAGAAATGGTTTCATTATCATTTATCACATGATTTTCTAAATTTGAAAATCTGCTGTTTGCGTGTAACATTCTGTTAGCACTTAATTTATGCAATGTTGCGTACATGAGTTCGCAAATAAAGTGAATTAATTCCAGCTTTAGGAGCATTAGTAAACTAAGCCTGTCTGAAAGAGCCTGTTTGTAATTGTGCCTTTCATTCAAGCATAATGTGTGTACTGACCTGAAACATCCCCACTGAAGAAATGAAAAGACTAATATCCTTATATTACATATTTTAATTTGCCCTCAGTTAAATTGTTGATTTACTGTAAAATCAGATTACTCACTCAAGTGATGCCAAGAACTCACTGCATCCAATTCCTCTGCCTTTCTCTATATTTTAATGACTATATAGTATTGGCACACATTGCCCAGCACTGCGGGAACACATTCACTCTGCATGTGTAAAGACCGCTCTCAGCACACATGCACAGCAGTCTCTTGCGGCATTATGTCAGCTTTATGAATAATTGACAGGCCAGGATTGAATACTGAGCCACTCTTAGTCAACACCACTGTCTCGTAATGGATAACCGCAAAACCACAGCCCACCATTCCATAATGTTCATCAAGCAACATGGAATAAACATTATTTCCAGCTATATTTACTAAAGTAGCAGTCAACAGCAGTCAAGCAGATCAAGTGCACACCATAAATAAAATTAACAAAGTCAAACACAGGAGAATGAAAAGTTTCAAAGAGTATTAGAGGAAAGGGAACTTCTGAGGTGCGGTTTTTGGGGGACATTACAATGACATTTGTGTAATCCTAGCCAGGCATTTGCTAGAAGATTGAAACCGAGAGCAGCTTTCCATTAAGCCACAGGCAGGCGGCTTTCAAAGCAAACCGAGGGAATTAACAGCCCGACGTGAGCATGTGGCTACAGTCAGAGATGAAATACTCACTGCCTCCTCATGTGGAAATAGTGCTTCATTATCGGCTGAGGGGAAACGGTCTCTTCACTGTATACACCCTGCTATCTGCAAACACTCAGCAATCTGAAGAGAGAGAGAGAGAGAGAGAGAGACAACCAGATTACATTACCAAACATCAATGCTTGTTTGTATTTTTACCCTACACTGATATTTTGCGTACATGCTGCTGAGGGAAACATTGTATCTCAAAGCATTTCCCTGGCTGGCAGGACTGTTGTATGTGCCAAGGCTGGGAGTGTGTTTCTAAGCAAAAACTATGTCTCGCACATGAGACAAGACTATCAGCCTATGATGTGTTTCTAGACTGGAAAAGTACAAGACAGGAAGAGGAAGTGAAAAGGGACGAAAAGTAAAGCTGGCTTAATTGGCTATGTATATTTTCCAGGTACCTTCTGTTAGTTTGGAGAATGCGCGATGGGGTTTGGAGAAAGCTGAAAAACAATGAGTCACGGTAATGGACCGCGCAAGACGGTCTAAAGGGAACCTCAAGCACCTCAAGAAGTTTACCCTCATTACAGTTCTTGCTTTGAAACCAGACTGTGGGGTTTACATTTGGCACTGTGATTCATTTAACGCGATACCTGCTCAATGCTCAATGCTCAATGCTCAAAGTCACATAAAAAGTCTGAAGTGAGGAAGCACAATAGATGGTTATAAGAAAGGAGAGAAAGAAAGGAGAGGTAAAAAAAAGAAAATTACGCGCATTTTTAGACGTGAGGCAAAAGTCTGAACAGCATGGTGTTAAGCACCCATTGACTTGAGACGGCATCCAGAGGCAGAATAATTACAACACAACTTTTCCATGGTTCTAAAAAGGCAACAGCAATCACAGAATATAGGTCACCACAGACATTTGTGCTGCCACAAGTTCACTCTGCACCTGATTATAAATGGCTGAAAAACTCCAGAAAAACAATCAAGAATTCATGTGCTTGTTGGTTGGGATGATGTCAGCATGCAGTCATGCAGAAGAGTGAGCAGCCAAACGAGATGGGCAGGAAAAAGTGCTCATGGCCCCTTGAGAGATTCTGAGAGCCGTTTTTATTTGCATCATCTTTCTTTTCCTGATTATTTTTGACTGAAAACTCTTCCTGATTTTTGGGATTGTGTTTCGGTTCTAATTCTAAATGGTGGAGAACGAGACCTTGCGCGAGCGAGCGCGCGACAGAGAATAAAATTAATTCTCTTTTGCCCTTCTTGTTTCTGACCTCTACATTTCAACAAGCTAATTTTTTTATTTTTCGTACCCATGCACAATGTCCTTACGCTGTAGTCTTTAATAAAAGATGAACTTTTCCTTTCTCACTCCCTTTCTGGCTTTAGATTGCCACGGTTCACAAACTGTGCGCATCTGCCGAATATTACCAGTCTTTTACGGCCACATCTTTAAATACAGCTACTGGTACTTCCCTAAATCTATTTAGCAGCTCAGCCTCTTTTCCTTTGGGTAATGAAAGGCAATAACGACAGCCCAGAACCACTTACCTAGTCTCACGCTTTCATAAAGACTGGAAATGAGATTGACAACTAGCTGTCCCAGTAGTAAACATGTTAGACTTGAAATATGACCATTTCCTTTAGCCGTGTATAAAAAGGTTAACCTGCTCATGCATGAATAAGCTTTTGATGCAGATGTTTCGAAATATTATAAATGGCTCTTCATGTTAAACAGGTTGGGACCCTTTGACTAAACTAATTTTTTGAAGTGACAATGGTCTTACAGAAGAATGTACAATACAGAGTGAAAGAAAGAACACAGAGGAGAAATAGTGTCTGTCAAAGGTCTGTCTACACCTGACCTCCGATCATTACGCTGTCCTTTTATCACTGATCCACAACCATTCCAGTAACAGCACGTGCTCATAATAATGCAGTATTCATAGAGCCCAAGGTAGGTTGCGAGCCTGTGCTGAGTTTAAAGGCATGCATGCGGCCCGCATTCTGCTGCAGGGTAAATCAGTTCAGGTCGCCTGCCACTGTGGATTTTTATGCTAATGTGATCAATAGCTCTGTTTTGTTTTGACTCTCTTTTGATTTGCAGGGAAGCAAGGTACTAATAAAAGACTGCAGGATATTTTTTTTAATTAGGGGTCAGTTAAACTATAGGGATTACCCAGAAGGCCGAGCAGGATGTAACAATTGCTGTCAGGGGTGGAATGGATAAAGCGCTGACTCCCCACAATGTACCACAATATGTGGAGTTCGATATTCAAATATTATAAGCGTACACTATATACAATGGTGTGAAAAATTACCCATTCAAGCTGACTAAAGGAAATAGCCAATTGTGAGGGGGTTGGGGCAGGTTTGGCAAGCAGGGGACCATATACACACCGCCATAATCCAGCTGACCTTGTATACATACATCAATACATAAAACATCATTAATATGCTAATTTAAGACCTAGAGGGGAGCTCAACCCATCTCCCATATATCATGCAATGCATGACATTAATGTTCTGTACTGTATAGCATTAATATAGTTCATGTTCTACTTAATGTAGGCTGAGATGTCACCCTAAAGCACTTTGAGGTTACTTTCTATTATGTAAGTAAATGGCATTACATTTTACATTACATAAGCAACAAAGAAGAACTTTGAGATTTGAACTCTGAGAACTCTAAGACTCTTATTGTTCATTTAGGACAGGGGCATTTTGATTTGACCTCTGCATGACCCCATCTGTCAGTATAAAGTAGAATATGGATAAAAGGTCAAATCTGTATGGAGAATATTCATCGCTACATTATACAGATGAAAAAGGAGTCAATTAAGTTTTTTTGGTCTGACTTTTGAGGATTACAACATTGGCAAAGCATTCAAGTACAGATACTGTGAGAATTGGTTATGAAATATGTTTTCAAAGGAGACGGTTAAAGTACTAAAAGAAAGTACAATATGTCTTGTTCGCTCCCTCTTTCTCTCTGAAGTCATGCATTATTGAAGTGTGCAGCTGCAGAGGTAAACGCAGAGAAAAATGAGCAAAAAGAGGGACTGCAGTTAAATAGATGGGGGATGTGCATATTCTGAAAACACATGGCAGGCAGATGCAGGTTTCTGCTTCACCGACTGTGATAAGAGCTTCACGTGAGGTAATATTATGAGTTTGCATGCAAATGTGATGCTAACTCTGCATGTGTGTGAGTGTGTTATGCCCGTGGACTCAGGTGTGTCCTGATTTTAACGTTCATGCTTGTGGATGACTGCTCGACTGTTTTTCTTTCAGTGTGTTGTGTGTGGTTTATAGGCATGAGCTACATTCTACCCTGTGGTTCGTACCCTTTGCTGTACGTTTCCACTGTGCTTAGAGAGAAGCGGTCGACTGTTCCAGACCTGAGCGGGATTAATATTTAACACGCAAGCAGTTTTATTTTCCCAACTCCTCTCTCACACGATCTTACACTCATTTTTTATAGTCTACCGTCTTCTTCACATATTCCTGGTTCTGTTTCTCTCCCCCATTAAACACCTTCTTATTGGACATTGAAGAGGAACAAGTCCAGACTATCATACACTGTCCTGCTCAGTGTTGGTCTCACCTCTCGCTCCATCTTCTCACTCTGTGATGACAGAGAGAATCTGGATTCTATTCCCACACAAGCTGAATCTCAATACAGCCCAAGTGTTGACTGTACCTCACAGCTTCACTTGCACAGCTGCTGTTCTTCTACTGAACAGAACTTCAATACTGCGATGCCAAATTGACTCTTAAGGACTGCTATAAAGAAAGACAGGTACCCAGAGAGAGAGAGAGAAAGAGAGAGAGAGAGTGTCCCAGTCTTTTGGGAGAAAGGGAATGAATGTTTAGCTTCACTCTCCAAGATGGCCCAATTATGTAGCAATTTTAGGCCACTTTGCTGAAAGTCTGTGGCGCTCAGGCCTGGCTAAAAAATCCTTTAATGAACATCAACATGCTCCGCCAGGGTACTTTGATCTCAGGTACACATGAGACAGTTGATTCTTACAGAATGGCAATAGTTTGGGTGATTCTGTTATTCATATAACCCCTGTGTGTAAAGATAGTTATATATCTGTAGGCTACTGTAAAAATATACTGCATATATTTGAGTGTGTACATAACTGTTAAAGCAGGTATGGAATTTTTAGGATGAGTTTTTTTAAGTGATAGATTTACAAATTTGGCAGACGCTTTCATTCAAAGCAATTTAAAGTGCACAAATTATACAATAAATCAGCATTTGTGTTCCCTAGGAATCGAACCCACCACCTTTTCTCTGCTAACACAATGTGTCCTGTAGCTCTACCAGTTGAGCAACAGAAACAAAAATGCAACAAAACACATGAGCATATGAACATCCAGATACGCAGTTAAGAGAAGATTTACTGTAGTTTAGTTAAGTCACTTTCCTTGAGTGGACCGTTGGCTCAATGGACTGTAGGCAAAACCTGACCCACACACACATTTGTGAAAAAAACACTCATTCATTTTAAGCTAATTATGTATTATATACCCTAACCTCTTTATGTACTCCTAAACCAACCCTCTCACATTAGCACCATCCAGACTACCTGCCAGAATCAAATCCTTGAAGCACAATTTCTTAGTTGCAGCTGTTGCACACTGTATTTTCTTATGCGTTTCCATCCCCATTTTATGATTTCTAGGATTTTCAAAAGCGGTCTGGCAGGGTGAACGTAATGACAAACAAAAATCAGAACGAAATCAAACCTTGAATGCAAAAAGCTTACTTTTCCTCCCGCCTTTTGTATTACCTTCCGCTGGGTCGCAATCACAAGGAACCAATTTAAGAACCAACAAAGCAGCGATTTATTAATTCCCCTCTTTCTGTATTGAATACATTCAAGCACCGTCAGCAAACCCTTTATTCCCAAAAATGTAATTTTCACGCAGGTAGAACACAAAGCCTCACAGGGTTTTCGACCCGCGCAATGGAAGATATCGCATTTTGGACTTGAGACGCAATTCAGACGTCACAAAAATGGAACTTCACATCACATTCACAAGTTTAGGAATAAATGAATGCATTCATCACTGTTCTCCAGTCCTTCACAAAGAACCATGCGACACACCGGAAGCTATTAACAATGACGATTTATCAGCGACACTTTCCAAATATTTGGTAAGATGTCCCTAGAAGTGAGGAGCTAGACTCTTTTGTGAGGCCTGACCTTGTGTGAGTGTTGAATGGTTTTTTGATGAATTGATTGTGTGGGCATTAGTGACAGAATATCGGATATCTGACACTTCTGCTCAAAGCAGGTGAAAGCTTTGGCTCACATCAACAATGGGGTTAATAGGTTGCTTCAGAACGAGTGGACAGTCAGTCCCATTTCGGTACACTTCCTCTGTCTACAACAGGAAATCCCATTTAAATTCTCAGACGTAAAAAAATAAATGTCAGCTCTGAACAATTTATTAGTCTGTGTGTGTTATAGTGTTATGTGTGTGTAATAGTGTTATAAAATCACTATTATAATAACTAACATGGTGTGCTGAAGTACTGTGGTATACCACAAAAATACTGTGGTATATGATTATGATAATCAAGCAATACCATGATATAAGAAAGTACTGTACCATAACCTGGAACTGCCACAGTACTTTTTAAGGCATGTGAAAATATGTAGTTTCTTCTTTAATCAGAGATCCAAAAAGCGATTATGTCATAACTGTATCTGCTGACCAAACATTAGACAGAAAACATCACAACAATTATAACAATAACAGCCCAAGCCTTCTCAGATGGGCATGTGCAGATTTATCATAAAAACAAATACAAAAGTTCAAAATATGGAATTCATTTGCAAAGCCCACGTGACATTCAAAAATAATGCAGAATGTTCTTTTGTATTTGCTCTTTACTGGAAACTGTCAGCAAAACCATGCCTCGCCTGGCACAAACATTATTTTCAATGAACAGAATATTGGAGAGAGATGTAGAGAAGCTGATCCATCTAAACCCTCCCAGCTGGCCTCATCACCACACTACATCTGTACTCTACTTCAACAGAGAGCGCTTTGGCGGGGACTCCGTTACGCTCTGCTGAGGCCCGCCCAGCCTGCTGCTCTCAGATTTGCATATTTGCATATGTTTGTGTGGCTAATTACAGATTAAGGTGCCTCAGTATGGTCTGCTTGATTTAACATTTTACAGTTATATACTATAAACAATGATTTGGAGCTTGTTGAGAGGGTGAGAGGAGTTTAATAATGACTGTTTCGGGGTGCCTGGTAATGACCGTTTTCACTTTTATGTGGCAATAAACCATTGCTATAAAACTAAACTATGTATTGATGAAAAACTGGTTGAACGTCACCAACATGACCAAACCGGAAAACTGATCTGCTGATTGCATCCGCCTGTCAATGGATTTTTAGGTAATTAGCTAACCTAGCTAGTCGTTTTTATTTCTGGTTTTGTATTTATTCTATTTTAATATCTAAATGCCAGTGAGAAGAGAAACTTTCAGACACTAATCTGCATATGTGAGTGACATTGGTTGCGCTTATATTTGTTAGCTCTTTGAAGATATCTTAGGTAAAACTGCTCAATATGTAACGAAACAAATACAAACAACGGACCTGAAACTAATGCAATTACAACTTCTGTTTCTGCATGTGACAATCGGCATAAAACCTATAGTGTCTGAGCATGAACGTATCACATCAGATAACATTCTCTTGTACTGTTGGCTCAGTATCCATTCTCAGTAGGGGTTTAGGTGTGTGTTGTTGTATCTGCTGTTCCTTGTTGGGGTCCAATGTCTCAGCAGTAGGTGGAGGTTTTGGGCCACTGTTGCTCTGAACCGAATCTTTTCTAACTCCGTTTTCCTCACCCTTGTAATAATGCACAATGCCGTTTAATTGGGAGAACTGAAGCATAACACAGTGAAAGAAACAGCTCTATGGAATATGGAGAAGTTGCAAGCCGAGACTACAGCAGGGAATCGGCACTGACTTATTAATGCTTCATAGTCAGTGATTACCCCACCATTGGAAGATACAAAAACACACTGAGCTAAAAGCCCTGAGACTAATTAATTCTCCAGAACGTTTAATTGAAGTTATAGCTTAGGAGTCACATGCTTTTGCTAGTAGAACTCTGTTCTGTGAAACGGTCTGTCTCTTAAACTACTCAAGAGATTGAGAAAACAAAGGCTTTCGGTATCCTTGGGGATGTTGACAACAGCATATTGGTTATCTTTTAGGGAGCATACGGAGATATTGACCATACACAGCCCACTTAATGGACGTCAGTGGGGGGTGAGCTGGGAAGCTCTGGGCCCGTGTCAATACGGCTGATACAAGAAGCCATAGCAACATAATGGATTAGAATCATGTCTTGGCAGCATTATCTATCCCCTCAATCATAGCACCAGGGAGTTTTAGGGTCTGTATTAGACTATATAAAGCTATATAAAGTTATCCACCACCTAGATTCCCAAAGACTTTATAGGCTATTGGCATAATGTCTGGTCTGTTTTGCACCTAATTCTGGCCATATTAAACACTTAGACAGGAAGACATTGGCTGACACATTCATAATGTTACCAACCACAGTTTCTTTTAGGATGTATGTACAGTTTAAAGCTGAGTAAATATGAAGTAAACAATACCATAATAATAGAACAAAATAATGAAAAAACAAAGAAAAACTGAAATAATAGTGCAGCATTCTCAGAGAAAGATAAAATTACTGAAAATATTCAATCTTTCAATGCTTTCGGTCCAAAAGTAATAAGTAATGACCTTTTCACAGACATAACTCTGAGCACCAAAAAAAAAGCAAAATATACTGTTCTGTTTGTGTGTGTGCAGAATGCATCAGGTGACCGGTCTATGTACGGATTGTGGGTGGGCTGTTGGCATGCTGTATGAGATCCAGACTAGCATCCACCATTAAAGAGCCCCAGTGGTTCAGTATACAAGTAATTACTTTGTCATGGATGGAATACTAGGCAACATAGCCACAAGTGAACTTCATACAGTATCATCACCAGGGTCTCCAGATGAAAAAGCCAGTTAAAAGAGTTTCAAGTTTTTTCAGTGTAATTAATGGCGAGAGGCGGATTTTGTCTGACGGTTTGGGAAAAGGGAAGTGTTGTGTCATGGGCTGACTCTTTTATCGCCTCATTAATTAAAATCCGTTAGCATCTTGCCAGTGGCCATTCAGCATGACTTACAATTAGATGTAGCCCACCTCTGGACAGATTTGTGATCATTAACACATACTAATCATTCTTTTATTCTAAATTCCATGGCTTTTGGCACCCAACTATGTACACCAAAAAAGTTTACTGCCAAATAGTAGAGACTGAAGTTATGCTAAATATGCTAAAGAGCTAAACCAGCTGTGCTGCACAGCGTGTGTAGCTTGGCATTTCAATACAGGGCTGGGGGCATATTTGTGACACTAAGCAAGACAATGAGTGGGAGATATGAGCAATTAGGATCACTGTGAAAACGTGGAATTTAGCAGACTGAACAAAAACAAACCAAATTCGGATACTATTAGGCAGAAGGAATGAAGAAGCCTGTGCAGACATACACATGGTTGGCATTTCTCCTGTGCTGTGTAGTGTACAACTTTGAAACTTAAGAGAGCAAATTAAGAGAGCAAAATGCATTCCTCTGAGGATTCATCTGTTCTCTAATTATTGTTTAACTGGAACAGTGAAATCACTGGTGCATATACAAACAGCTAATGTAGCAATGATGAAAAGGAGCAAAGCTAAGAATTGTGGGAACTGATGCAAGTGCTGCGTTTTAAGGATGCATTTTAAAGACAAAGCCAACTGTGGTTGATCATTTTACATGTCAATCAGATGCCTCTTCATGTCTCAGTGTGTGGCTCTTGGCCAGTTTAGGATGAAATAGCACCATTTAAAGATCTGACTACGCAAGACTACACATAGTAACAGGAATATTCTCAATTCCTCAATTGCGACCTTCCACAACTTGCTCGTAGCCATTGGCGATGGTTTGAAGGGGCACGGTGATGTAAGAAGACAAGCACTGTCACACAAGTGTTTCCTTGACACTGTCTGCATGGTATCCAGGGGCGGAGCAGACATCTTCATAGGGCTGCTCGTCTCGAGCATCATTCACTCTCACTAGCAGCTGCTTTACGTGGCTTTTGATGTCTGCCCACATCACTTTTACACCTCTGATCTAAGCCATAGAGAGAAGAAGGCTAGGCTCTTAGGAGAGAAGAGCTACAGAACTTGAGTATTTGAGAGATACAGCATATAACATACAGAGTTATTCTAGACTGTTCATGCTGGCTTGATGCTGGTCTATATATGCATACACATACAGCATATTATAGTTTATACATATAGCATGGCTATGCATATACAAACAGTATAGTATGTACAGTATGTATGGCATAGCTATGCTGTTCACCTGGTGACCAACAATTTTCAGCTGTTCAAAGGGGATTGTAGTAATGCATTACATAATGAGAAGGGATGAACATCATAAATTCTCCTGCCGACAGAAAGAAGGATGAAGAAAAATGGAACAGAATGACAGAAGAGGACAGGAGAGAACAGAACAGACGGTGCAGCAGCTTGTTAAGCTGTAAAATGCAGTAAAAGAAACAGTGTCTGTTCTTCACCTGCAGTTTTGATGACTGCAGTGAGGAATAAGTTTTTTTCATGGCCGTGTGCCCGACTGTCTGAGAAATGAACCAGCAGCGATGCTTAACATAGCTTTCTTCCCTGCTATATGTAAACAGCTTAAACTGGTCTTAGTATTTTAAACTGGAGTGTGATTTTAATGGTCCTCCAACCTGGCTAACAAGTGCCAAAACTGGTTCACATTAGTGGGGTACACTACACAGCACACAGAAAGCAGTAAGCCAGTTTTCAAGCTAGGTTATGTGCGTGCACACACACACACACACACTGTGCTTTTATGATGGGCAGCTTTTCACTATTCAGTCACACACACGGTTTCAGATCAAAAGATGTGACATTGGAGAGTAGTGTGTTTATGGTGCTGTGTCAGAACACAAAAGTGTATAATAAACAGCGAGGACCCTTTATGACGGTGTGTGAAAGTGTGTTTGTGTGTGTAGGCAGCAGATTAAAGGGGACCTACTGAAGGAGTGGGCCTGTGGCTGTCCATCAGCGTGTGTGAATGTGGGTAATCTGCAACAGGTTGAAAATGCTAAACGGTGCGTGCTCAGTTTAACAGGGGAAAAGAGCATGTGTACACAATGCTTGTGTGTGTTACCAAATGAACGAGTAAACAATTTCTCTCAATGTTTTGTTGATATAACTTTATTGTTTTTTTTGTTTGGGGTCTCATAGATCCCAGCAACGTATGTTTAAAAGTAATAATAGTGGGCAGATATTACTGAAGTGTTCTCTCTCTGTTTAAACATATCGTTTTCAGAAATGTGACTTTCTTTTAGAACGAGTGCTACGTTCTAATTTTTTAGAACGTAGCACTCAAATAAAAGCCTGCATATTCACAACAGGACGCTGAAACCGAAGTTGCAGGTTTGACACCTCCTGCTTCTCTCTGCTCTGTCATGTTCTCATTATCTCCCTCTCAACCACACTTGATTGGTGTCAGCCCTAATTAAAAGCGAGAAGAACAAACTCTTCCTATCACATCCATCCTGTGAACACAGTTTCCATCCAATCGCAGCCTGCTGTACCGGCGCCTGCTATTTTCACGGTCACAAACACATACGCACACAGAGATCTGTCAGTGCAGCTTTTCGCATGACTTAATGACTCTCTTTAATACGAACCATCTCGTTTCGAAAAAGATAAATGCCCTGTTTCCTGTGGGACTATGGTTAAGGTAATGACAACCAGCAGATTAAAAGCAGCATCCTGAGAGTGCCTTCACCATGAAGCTTCAAACCCTAGATTGTGAATATTTATGTGGAAATTAAATATGCAAATAGGAAACATCTTACCAAGGAGCTGCATTAAAATACACCATGTACACACTGACATCATGCCTTTGGCATTCAAACATGGCAAGCCGAAATGATTGAACATCTTTTATCGCTCTAAACGTTTAGCATTGAACCAGATTCTAATCTGCTATGCTAATACCAAGAGGCTCAATGAAGTATATTTGCATGAAAGTTCTCACCCTCTCCCAGCACTTGTAAAGCCTTATTTAACGAAGGCTAATACACTGCAGTCAAAAAGAATTCGTATTTAATGAAGCAGTTGCACAATGTCTCAATGTCATATTGCAAATGAGATGCACATGCTTTTGCTATTATGTGATCTTTAATGAACCGAACGCAGTGTGAACGCTCACCACCGCCCACAACCATCTCTGTTTACTTCACCCTAACTCAAACAGTTAGAGAACTAACTAACAGTAGTGATGCTGCTAACTTAAAGCTGCAATAACACGAAAAATATCAGTGTTCAAAACTGTCTTCTTACCTTACCCTTATTCACAGCTGTAAGCTTATAATAATGATGTATAATTTGAGTCGTTGGGTCCGATTTCCTGGGAAAAGCCAGTTTGGCTTCAGTTGACTTCAGCTGACAACATTCGTAAAGATCGTAAACAGAGATGGCAGTATAAAGGCAAAACTTTATGTTTTTCTTAAGTGAATACAGCAGCTCATATCAACAGTGAAGCTTTTCCAGTATTTTTTTTAAGTATTTTGATATATTAGTATAGTGTAGCCATTATAAATTAGCTTGTAGCACAGCAAGCTGCAGTCACAGAATAGCTTTCCTGACACTGCTAGAGGACATGTGCAGCAGCCCAACAGTGTCAACGCTGTGGGTGGATGTGTGCTGAAAGAAACAGGAGGTGAATCGAGGGGCTAAGAGGGTGTTAGGGTGTAACACATGCTTGTCATGTAAATCTGTCAGCAGCAGAAAGACAGAAGCTGTAAAAACAGCCAGTAAGAAGCTAGAGGGCCCTCAGGGGACCAACCACTGACAGACCTGCTCAATCACACAAGCACAGGTGAGAAGATACAGCAGGACAAAGTAATTCTACATGACGACAGGAGTTTCTAAAAAGAGCGAGTGTGAATTTAACACGTTAAAAGAGTCAGACTGCAATATGACAGAATTGGTCTGATGTGAAGTGAGGTGTAAAGAGCGAGAGGGAGAAAATGTTATTGAAAATAATGAAACGGAGGACACTGGAGCAATCACAAAGAAAGATATAAGTTTCACTGGGACATGTTTAAGAGCTGTGGAGTGAAATCAGACAATGACAATTTGACAGCATCGACAGTCAGCTCTCAAGTGAGAGACGAGTGGGGCAGGTCAGTCAAGAGTCTGTTATTCTCTTAGCGAATCGGTGGGGACGTAACTTCAGCGCACTATGACACTCCATGAGAGAACTAAGATAGTGACAGGGGTACAATTAAATATGTCTACATCTTCTATAGGCTTAAGAAAGTACAAGATACTTGATCTGTCATTGGAGCAAATGAGAATTCAGGTTCAGGCAGAAGTGTCATTTCCATTTAAAATGCATTTAAAATGTGCACGCTCTGTTTAGTGTGTCCATATACACTTAATATAAACCATATACCCACACTTAAGTTCAAATCCCTTTTTTCAGTTTAACCGAAATACACTTTATTCTCCAATAACAAATGTAGAAGTTGAAGCTAATGCTAATATTAGCTGTTGTGTGAGGTGTGTGTAGTGCATATCTGCAGTCACGTACTGCAAAGTTGGAAGTGAGTTATGATAATTTAACAGACAAGTGAGCCAGATCAGATAGATGCACTTTGCCGTTAAATAAAGATGAATTTTAATAAAGGAAGTTTAATGCAACAATAAATTTAAGCAATGGTTTTAAAGAAACAATCCACCTTCAATTACTTTTATAATTATAATGATTACTGACTGCTGAGTGAGGTGATAAAGAGGTCTATTTTTGATTATGACGAACAAAATACATTAGCTGGCTGCAGTGCTATTCTGAATCCCTGTGCTATACTTAGCTTCAAAAAGAACTAAGGGGCGATGAGGATTACATTACTGTCAAAACTAAGCATGTGTAAATGTGTGTGTGCTTAAGTTA
>JAZGTJ010007456.1:0-22471 GCA_036877575.1 Botia almorhae
TGTGATACAGTTGTACACTTGCAAGGAAGGCTGCCCTGTGCTTGACCTTTGGATCATCTTGACATGATGTCATTCAAGTACCATGCTTATACTGTGGCCCATGAGATCCCTATCCCTTCCATACACTGACAAATACAACAAACTGATTTCTAAGTATGTGAGGCATGAGTTCCGTGTGTGAGGTGTGAGTATACGTTCTTGTGGTCTCGTAATGATCAAGGAATGGAAACTGCTGTTCAAAAGCTCCTGTGTTTGTTGTTTTCATTGAAGCCACAAGGGTTAGGTCCCCAAATAGCTGCTGTCAACAGCTGATTCTTCAGTATCTAAGCATGGCCCTTCAGACTAGTGCTGGAACATTTAGCTGTCTTGGGAGGGTTGACTCCCTGAGTTCCCTGCCAAAGAAGGTTGTCAGTAGCCTGGCGTAAGTTCATATGAAAAACACATCATGGTGGTCTGAACCACACACCGGGATTCAGCCTGGCATATTCACAGTAAAGTTCCTATTCACAGTATTCACAGGAAGTTCCTATTTATGAGTTTGGCAATCGTAATTACAATGTGATGTGCATTCAAGTGATTTTGGTCTGAACAAAACATACGCCAAGGCCAATGCAAACACAACAAGCTTTTTTAGTGAGAACAAAACAAAATGATTAGGTATTTTACAGCCAACGACTCAAACTGTCCACACAAACGCACACAATTTCAACTTAATTTGATACCAGTTTGTCTTTACCATTAAAAAGGCCCCCAACATGACCTTCAAAAAAAATCCAAAATTTACAACTACTAAAAACATAATTATTCCAACATTACTATAATCACAAGCCTCAGGATTTTGTCTCAGAATGAAGTCTTATAAAGTCCTAAAACATTAAATTCTCTAAAATAAAGCATCTGTTAAAATGGTCTTTTAAAAGTACGGTCTGTTTGAAGTACGGTGCTTATTAACATAGTCACTGCTACTGTTATAATAATATTTAAAATCCTCAAAAGTGTGACTACTTTTATTTAATACATTGTCTCAAAAATTCCAGTCCTTTGATATTTGTACTAAAACCTTCTTTCGGGCACATGTGCTAAGCACAAATACCATCCTTTTACATTACATAATATAGATCGAATGGAAGATGAAGCAGTGTGTAAAACTGTTTCACAAAAGAAGTGAAAATTACAAAACCCAGGGATAAAATAAACCTAAAATCAACACAGCAGTTCATAAACAGGCATGGCTAAAAGTGTTGTTAGTGATATCCAGGCATAATATCAAATTGACACTCATCCTCTTCCAGCTGATACGTGGCCGTCCTGCTGTACTCTGCAGTGGCACCTGGTTGTTATCGAGGCAGGAGTCCTTCCTGAAGCAAGAAACGCTTGCTAATTTGCAACCAAACCTCTTAATTAATCCATCGGAAAAAGCGTTTTCAACATCATTGCCTTTAAATGCTGTATTACAACAAGCAAAACAAAAGTTATACAAATATGCTTGTTATAAATCACAAACGCTATAAATTACAAGTTATATAGATGCTGTAAATTCGGTACAGATGGAGGTCTTTTCTGGTGACAGTGTCTATAGGGTGCGGTCTCTCGTCATCATTCAAATGAGGAACCCCATCTGACACCATCTTTCCTGCTTCTGAACAATAACCCCTGAAAAAGTCCCAAGGCCCTCTCCACAGGTCCCTGAGCTGCACCCCTTGAGGACACTTAGTACTCTGAGGAGCACACAAGAAGACTTCTGGGAAAAGCATGACAGGGAAGCTGCCGAGAGGGTATTTCCGCTTGTCTTCACAGAGTACATAAGACAACCAGTTCTCCTAACAAATTTCAGCCTGTCTGCAATGTTCCTTTTTTTGTGAGGAAAAAAATAGAACAAAATAAAGACACAGACATGAACTTCGGCTGCTTTACAGAAGACAGAAAGAAAACTAAAGGGAGCCTTGGGAGGCTCTGATGTGGCCTAGAGGTAATCGCAGGCTAGTTAGAAAATGAAAAGATAGTCATATTAGTATGTCCCTTCCCAATATCCAATAGAATTATCTCAGATAATAATGCAGAAAATAAATTTGCATTTTTCAAATTATTTCATGAGGTCTTGAACACATAAAGATTCTAAAATGAAAATATTCATTTTAAAGACTTTCTACCCAACAATCAGCATCGAATTAAAAAGACCTGCTTCACCTGCTAATGAAGCAAAATAAATAAACTGGAATCAATGTCAGTCCGTTTAGTGCAAGAAGCTGTTGAGGCCACAGAAGACCTTTATGCACTTTAATGATACTCTGACGTTTTTGTCTTCTCTGGGTTGAGTATAGAGCAGATCCCTCATTATAGAGGATCTCACTGAGCTCCATTAAGGAACAGCAGTTTCTAGTTGTTGTAGCTAGCTGTCCGCTTGCTCACCTTGGATATCTGGCCCTAAGGTGAATGTGGAATACCACCGTCACCATAGAGGATCCTTTGCTCCCAGCAGAACTTGTTAAAGAGGATAGTGGTTCCGATTGATGGCAGGTAGGGTCCCCCACTCCCCTTAAGAGGAGTTACAGGAAGGTAAAAGAGGACATTAGTTCCAGGTGGTTGGGGACAACCTAGCTCCCCTTAAATTTTTGATTCTCTGGGCTAGGTTTAGGCGAGGGTGGGGGTCACCGAACACCTCCCTGTGTGTCTAGAGTAAGCTTTATAACAGGGCCTTGCGTTTGGGCAGTGGCCTGAGGGAGACATTTTTTGTCACCTGCAGTGTGCAAGTAGGTATTTATTGCGTTCTGCCTATGGTGTTTGTGCTTTAAAACAGCCAATATGGCAGCCGCTCCTGTCGACATGGCACAGACCAGCTGCATCCCCCTAGTGTCAAACCAGATGCAGTGTCTTGTTCCTTTTCTCAGGGAACCAAGGTTACATGCATAACTGAGAGACTCTGTTAGACACTCACTTATATTAACACTTTGTCTTTCTTATTAAATGTATTACTGTATTATGAATGAGTGGCAATTAATTGACTTTAAACGCAATTGAACGTTTTTTGAAAACTTTACGGAACAATCCCAGTTAAGAAATGTGATCAATCTGATTCATTTGCACTGATTATGAAATTACAAATAAAAGAAAAAAGTATGAAATATAATTGCAAAACCAAAATACTTTATCATAAGATATCAAAGCCATTAAAAGACATACTTAACTGCAACAGCCAAGTAACTGTGACCCACCTTATCACACTGTGTGACCCAGACTTATGCTTTACATAATCATGAGACTATCTCTTCTCAGTGAACCGTAAAATAACAAGATACATGACATAACAATAGATGGCAGTAATGCACTTTTGTGACCTAGTAAGACAAATAGTGACGCTGCCTTAAAACGTTGCTGGTTTGTCAAATTGCAAAACGAAATTTAGCTTTTGGTCGCACTGCACTGCTACTTCCTGGAAAATGTATTTAGCTACTGGAAAAGCTATACTGTTTTTTATACTGTAACTGAGCTACTGTCAAGCTACTGAAAAAGTTAGTTAAGTTAGTAGCGACACTACACTTGTGTTTACGCAACACTGAACACGGTGACTAAAACAAAATGACAGAATTTTTACTTTGGCTCAACATTCACTATAATATCATTTACATTTTCGCATTGGCCGACGCTTTTATCCACAGCAACTTACAGTACATTCAAGTTCAAGTGAGATATTAATGCGACTGCACGAATATCTCTAGTGTACAGCTTCTATCATGAGTTGCATTATGTTTCACTGTCATTGAAAACTTATATTTTAAAGGGTCATTTAGCATTTTGGCATGCAAAAAAAACTGTGGTTGACAGTAATTAAGAGCAATGTAGAACTTCTTTGTTAGCAGATGGAACCCAGTGTTTATACGAGTGACATTAATAAGGCCAGGCATGCTTCATAGCAAGTGTGAATATGTTTTTCTATGCAGTGACACATGCAATATTCAACAAACCATTTGTAACTTGATTCCACCTACAAGTATTAATACCATAGTGCTATGAAAACATAGATTTTTGTCAGCCCATCATAACATTAGCTTAATAAATGGCATATGTTTGCTAACCTTAGTGCTACCCTTAGTAGCGTAAACCTGTGCTTCAATATCAGTGGGCCATGTATGTTAAAAGATCTGCTCTGCACAAACCAATGGGTCATGCTTAGATGAGTAATGCAGATTCCTCACATTTAAGAGTGTTTGGCTTCCCGAACGGCTCCTAACTAAAACAGGCTGCGTGATTACATCAAAGGAATTACAGTAAGAGGTCAACTGGTGTGCAGATATGAGGGACTTAAATAAATACATAAAAATTAAACAAATGTTTTATCTCTCACTCTTATCTTCTAAGGTTGTCAACCCATGCTTTAAGCCAGAGGAGTTAACACAAATCTTGGTCATTTAGAAAGTTTAAAATAGGATGTGTTTAAGTTTTCTTTAATTCAGAGTTGTTTTTTGTTTCTCATAAGGTCTTTCTCTACATGACCTCACAACAATAGGGTCATCTGCACCTTACACACATTGCCTCTGATACTGGTTAAATCTGTTTAATCATCAAACAACATGAAAACAAAAGTGTGGTAAGCTTGTAACATCTGCATCTAAGTTTCTGAAAGTTTCCTGGTATGATTTTGTATGCAACAGTTAACTTGCAGATGTTTATCTCTATAACCAACAACACTGAGTTCCATTTTTAATTAAATCCTGAACAAACCGTTAATAAGATCCATTTCAGATGATAACAAGTGAAAAATGCTAAATACAGGTGTAAACAGCTTCAAAACGTTTTTTATTGATCACTCAAAAAGCATGACACACAATGTAAATATTAGCTGTTCTGATGAGTTCTGGGCATCAATGAAGAACTGCCTACCATACTGACCTGTCAATCAACCACAACTCTAAAACAAAACTTTTAAACTTTGCTGGTAACATGCAAAACATATGTATGTGGAAAAGCACATGCATATAAATGTTTAAAAACTAAAAGGACCTCTCTTATTTAACAGACATTAACATGTTCTTGTGACAGATCACAAGAAGCATGCATATCTTAAGTTTACTAATTCACACTAAAACAACTGTGAATTGTCCTGGAAACAACATGTTTGTGTTTATTTGGGTAAAACATGCAGTAGCACAACACATAGTTTATACAGCATGAAATTAGAGACTCTCCACCTTGAAATCCCTGTGATGCACATTATTACCGGGTGTAAACAGTGATCCGTCTCTGGCACCACTTCTGAATGAACCGCAAAGACAGATCTTAATACCAGGTATAAACAGGACAGGGTTCACACATGGACGCTGACTGCTCTTACTGAAGAAACTGAGACCTTACTCATCACTTCCCAGATAAAGCTCACCTGCAGGAATCTGACAGTAAACACCTTGGGTGTTCCATGTGATATGTTTGGTATGCTTGTCTCCAGAGAAGCCTGTATTAATTTCCAGAACTTCTTCCTAAATGCATGCGCTCACTGTAAACAGCCTGTCTGAAATAATCTTGTGTTTTGGAATGCACAGGAATTTATGGGCTTGGACACATACCGTAAGGTCAACATAAACAGAAAAATGCACTCGTTGTTCTTGTCTTCATCCCTATGAATTGCAACATTCCAGTTTAGGGCCTGCAAAGATTTTTGATGTCACAGGGCCCACAAGACTGTGTAATATTCATAACTTACATTGTTTTTTAACAGGCACAGTCTGTGGCATGTGTGCTTGGGAGACAAATTCACTGTTGAGACCCTCTGATATTTCAGGTTGTTAGGAGGTGAAGGTGGAGGTTAGAAGGATGTAGCCTATGCCGGCATTCGCAGTGCACTCTTTGATCTGACTCATTCATCTGACAGCTGTAGCTGTGGCACTCATTGCTGCAGTGTTTTCTTGGCTGAATTACAGCAGATGTCACCTCGGCAGTTATATGTCAAATGGTCAAGACACCCTCAATTTTCATAGCCAGCCATGCTGAAACCTGACCCGTGACGTTGCAATGCATGTCCGCTGACTAAGTCTGCATTCCAACTTGGACCAGGCAAGGCAGGGGTCCCTTCGGAGAAGAGATGCAATGGTATAGTATGTAAGCATGCGTTAAGGTCTATGAGAAATCTGTCTAAATAAAATGACGGTTAGTCTTGATGATTGCCAGCATTTCATCTCTTGGGGTATTTTAATACAAACACACTCTGGTTGGTCTGCATGGTTTGTGTAAAGAATTATTACTTCGAATCTTTCCTTAACAGGTGAGACACAGCCTAAGCTTTGGCACCATAAAGGTCAACATGAAATCAAAACTGACCCTATTTACCTTCTTAATGCACCTTCCTGCTCTTGTCTTGGGGGCATACTATTACAACTACTTTGTACAGTCCAATCATTTTTGATAGATAAACTCAAGTCATGCCCTGTTACATTTCTTTCTCATAAAAATATCCTGTTGTACTTGGAAATACATCCATAAAATTTGTTGACAACCATATTTCATCCTGACTTTAAAATATGAAGTATATGTGCTGCTCGCACTTGAAATTGTTAACCCTGGGTCATATTAACCCAGTTCTCTATGTTCCAGTGGGTTAGTATCTCACACTTGATACCTTTGGCACCACAGTTTATCCTTTCTACAGCAGGACTTTAAAACAACGCTGGGTTAAAAGTGACGTCAACCTAGGGTTAAGCATTGTATGATGCCAAAAACAGCACCCGGACCTGGGACATAAGTTTTGACAGCACAATTAACACGAGTTGAGTAAAACGCATGCTGGCGGAGCAAAACCTGGTGAATCAAGTCATCGGTGACTCAAGTCATCGGAGGCGCACGTCCGTCTATACTCAGATGTAAAAAGCACTGGCTGAAGCGCATGTGAAATTGCATAGCAGACATTCCGATGAAAAACCAACAAGCCTTGGCGGAAAGATCGAGGCTGGTACCGCGTCCAGAAACAGCATGGAATCCGTTAGCCATATCCTAAAGAAATGAAAAACCGACACGCTGCAACACATCAATCTACTCGCGTCTTTTGCGCTGCTCTCGAACCGCCTGAAATGTACTAAGGGCAAATGTTTTATCGTGCAGACAGGAGCGATGATGACATTTAAGCTCCATGGTATTAAAACACGAAAGTATTTACTTTTCTCTCGATAATGGCCTTACAATCAGATTACGATATCTAATAAGCACTGATAGTGGTTCGTTTATCTTACCAAATGTAATCGCTGGAATCGTGATTCATAGAGCGTCTTTGTTTGTATCCTTTTCCGAAGCAAACTGGCTGGTTTCTGCACTGGTATGTTTAATATCAATCTAATTGGAACAACCCGTTATATCTATAATATAGCAGACTGTGCGCGGTATTTTCTTTTCCGTATACACCTCTTCTGCTTTGGTTTAATGTGGCCAATAAACGGACTACAGATGTGATTTATTACTTTAATCCCCATCACCATCGATACGTCTGATTAAACCAATAAACAAAGTTGACAACTTTTCAAAGAGTTAAAAGAAACAGAGGATGAGAATTTACAGACCTTCACAAACTCCGACCTCGTACTGCGTGATAGAGCCACCGTTTAACGGGGGTCTGATCACGCACCGGAGCCCCCGGTCGCAGGTCCCGTACAGTCCGTAAACGCCACCGCAGCTCTCGTTTATCTGCTTGGCACAAACCGAACAACAGCCGCATATCCCCAGCACTACCGAACCAGTACAGTGCTTGGGCTCCTCGCATTTGGACTTATCACAGGGCAGACATATGAGTGCCCGACTGTTCTTCGCTATCAGCAGCACAAGTTGAGAGATCAGCATGCATTTCACTATAAGATACATCCTGGAGGAGGCCATGGGGAGAAAGTAAGAAAATATAGATATCCAACCCACCCGTCCCCCAAACTAAACGATTTTCCAGCAAAATGAACAAATCACTGAAGAAAACAGCGGCTCTAAACGCGCGTAAGAAAGGTTTCACGCAGAACGACGCGCTTTATGTCAAACAGAATAATAAAGCGTTCCTGGCGTTAAACTTTTGTCGAGGTTAATAAAAGCCACCAAAAAGGCATTTTCTTCAAACGAACAACAACAGAAGAACTATCCCACGCTGTATAACCAGTGCATGGCTTATGCGTCACGATCTTTCTGTACAGTTCCGTCCAGTTTGTTTTCGCGTAGGAAAACTTTCCTCATGCGTCTGCCTCTGAGTCTTTTCACGCAAGCTTGTGATTTCTTCCCGTCCAGCGTTATGAAGGGGGCCACAGCAAAAGCAAGAAGTTACCCGTCGAAGGAAAAACGCAATCCTGTTATTTTGTGACAAGCAGAGATTCATTCAGCTGCGCGAAGAAAGGATTCCTGCTATCGCTCGCGTCTCATGTTTATCGCTCGCTCTCCAGTTGAGTTCTCTCCGCCCGCCGCTGAACGTTCAGCTCAGTCCCTCACCGTGACCTCATAACAAAACCACTCCCATTTCCATTTCTTTGCTCCATTGGAGAGTTCGCTCGCTCTTGATATAAGACACAGGAAATGCTGGTAACACGACACGCGCAACAGAAGGAGTCTGTGATATAGTTCACGCTGGATAAGGTGCACGCGTGGAATGTGGGGCCCGCATAACTGTGCGGCACTATACCTCCAGTACGGCTTGGTAAAAGGAAGAGATAAAAGCTGTTGTGTCTTGGTTCAGTCAAAGAGTTTTCTAACATCAAAACAATATTCGTGTATATATTACAAGCATTTACACATATGTTTGTGTTGCTGTTATGAAAATAAAAATAAATCTTGTTTGTTGATCTTGTCTACGGGTTGAGATGACAGCCCGGTTAAAACAAGTACTCATTAACATTAACATACAGGGAATGCACAACTTTTACAAGAGTTACTTAAAGTTTGTTACCCTTACTGTATTCAAAATCACCGTTCTTAAAATATATAAATTATAATCTGGATTCTAGAGCAGAAACAAAAATCTTTATGGTCTTGGCCACAGTGATTTCTATTACACCTTTACTCAGGCCCCCAATGCAAGGGGCTGTGAATATAAAACACTAAAAAACTGTTCAAATAACTATTAATTTATACCAAATCTAGTTAAATTTTTTGAAGTTTGTTATATTTTTTACCTTTAGAATTATTTCTTAATAGTTCATTATGAGGCCTAAATCCTAACACCTTAAGTATACATTTGAATGGTCAATTATATTTTAAATACCTATTTTAAATCTTACACCATGTCCTAACTAGAAACATCTAACATTTACCCTTTTTTTGTCTTCACCTCAAATGAATTGCAGAGCAATGCAACAAAATCACAGCCAACCAAAACATATCTGACATTTAAATGGGTTGAGATAATGTAGTTTTATACTATCTGCTTTTGCTACTGTTTCTTTAAGGTTTTGATGCATCTGGCCTGTTTAATGATTTCTAATATCATTGCATGTGAAATGCTTACTTGTGGATTGTGAGTTTACTGTCAGGTCCAATATAGTTGGCACTGGTATCCTTTAACAACATCCTCTTTCCAGACCCTGCCTTGCACTATGACAGCATCGCACATCCTGATTTTGCCAAGGATCCCCGTAGAGTCCGCCAAGAAAAAAAACAGTAACGCCCCTCACAAATTAAAAAAAAAGAAAAAAACATTGCCCCTGCACCATTATACCAATACTTTTACCAGGAGCGCAAGTAAAAAGGTAAGACAATGGCTAAAATAAACAAGAGGTCAATATATTCATATGTAACAGAATAAATGCGTGGTGACTTAAGGTCAACATATTCATATATAACAATAAATCAGTGATGACTAAAAGTAATTATATTCATATATAACAATAAATCAGTGATGACAAGAGGTCAACATATTCATATGTAACAGAATAAATGAGTGCTGACTTGAGGTCAACATATTCATATATAACAATAAATAAGTGATGACTTGAGGTCAACGTATTCATATGTAACAGAATAAATCAGTGATGACTTGAGGTCATCATATTCATATGTAACGGAATAAATCAGTGATGACTTGAGGTCATCATCAGCGTTTGTCTTTGAATGCAACTGGACAACGATAGAAATATTAAAAATATTTGCGATGGCGGCAGTGCAAGCGCTAAGAAACCTGCAGAAATAAGCTCGCAAAAGGCCACTATTTAATCTCAGCCCTCTGATAGCTAGGCACACTATAAAAAACAACAATTTTAAAACATATTAGATTGTCATAACTTGAGCCAGGAAGTTAACATAACATCAGTCTTGGCTGAACGTCTAATTAGGCTAGCTTAACTAACTAAACTAATGTTAAAATGTGGTGGAAAAAACACAAGTAATATGAATCTTACTATCACTAATATACTGCTGAAATCAATAGGAGAAATGTAAAAGAAAGAAAACCCTTTTCACTTGCGCTCTTGGTATAAGTTTTGGTATAATGGTGCAGGGACAATGTTTTTGTTTTTCTTTTTTTTAATTTGCGAGCGGCGTTACTGTTTTTTTGGCAGACTCTGCAGGGGGGCATATAGTAATGATGTCATAAACTGTGAACTTTGATAGGCAGTTGTCGTCCTAGGGTCATCATAAAAATAGGTTTCAGGACAGCTAGGACTTAGCAAAATCAGGACGTGTGACAGCATCACAAAACAGGCCATGCTAAAACATGTCACAACATTTAGGGTTGGCCATGAATGAAGGACTTTAATGGAATAAATTTCTTTCTGAAAAGTTGGTTCAAAACAGAGGGTGTTTGGTGGACTCCCCTCACAACTTACGCAACAAAAGCCTAGTTTAGCATCATAAAAGTTAGCATGGAGTAAAATTTTAGACCAATGAGATTTTTCTCTGGATGGACCTGCTGTTGTGAGTTCAATTCCCTGGAATCATACATAATGATAAAAACTGCAAGTGATTTTGGATAAAGGCAATTGCCAAATCCATGAATGTAAAGCATTATAAACGTGAATATTTTTATTTGATTATGACATATGACTTTTATGGAACACAAAAAATAGAATATTTTGAAGAATATCATGGACACATTCAAATATATTGAAAGGAAATAAAGACATTCAATGAGCTAAAATGATTTGTTTGTAAATTAGACTGATCTGGTTTTCATGTTAAACTCATTGATCCGGTGGGAGTTAACAAGCCACAGGACTGAAGTATTAGCAGTGCATAATTAGCAGTGCAGAATATTGCACAGGAGTCATTTGGGAAACTTTTGTGCTAAAATATGTTTTGAGCGTGCCAACACATTCTTCATTGACTTTCATTAAATGGAAAAAGTGTTTTATGGAAGAAAAATAAAAGTGATGCATGTTTGGAGCAACAAGAGTGTAAGAAAAAGATGACAGAGTTTTCATTTCTGAGTGCATTATACCTTTAAGAATCAGATTTGCTTTTGAAACGGTAGCACAAAGTGTAAATGTTCCACTAAAAAAGTTCATAAAATAATACCTCTAGACTTCAACATTTTTGTTTATGTCTGTCAGGTTCACAGGTTCATCTAAGATTCAACTAAACCAAACTCATCAGTTTGCATACAAGCTAGAAATGAAGCCTTATACATTTAGATTAAAAATGAATATTTTAGATTTATATTAAATTTGACAGGCTTTTTATTTTTTATTTAAGCCCTAAAAATACACCAAAAAAGTGATTAAAAACCGGCACAACCTTTCCACTGCTTACTTCAGCTAGTAAAATTGGGCAGTTATTTTCAGCATTCTTTATCTTACATTCAACACCATAGTGAAGCTTTTCTCTGCACAGTTATATCAGTGCTATCAGATGTCATAATCCTGCAGATGATGAGTGATACATGTGGTAAGAGCCAGAAATGGGGCCTCTTGTTGCCTTAGGAAATCATTAGCACAGACATATTTGCAGAAATCAGATATCTTTGGATTGTATGTGCTGTTCTTTCATCTCCACTCTTTTTACTGTCATAGTGTCCTGGCTTTGGACTTAGCCAATTAGCAATAGCCTCTACACAAGTCAGCTATGAATATCAATGCCGAAGATGAAAGGCTGGAGTTGGCATAGTGCTAGTGTTTTTGGCTATTTGGTTGCTGTACAATGGATATGATAGCAGACATTTTGCCGCCGTTGTGTGCTATTGTCTATGCAGGGCATGACAATCTCTAGAGGCCACAAGCTTAAGACATTGGAAGCCGTTTTGATGCAGAGATGCTGTTGTTGTCATTAATCAATAGACCACAATCTTAGCCACCTTCAAATTCTATTCCCTTTCCTTCCTCCTTTGCACCAGGTTTGATCTTATCTGAGGGATTTTTCATCACACGTGTCAGATAATTCAAAAAAGATTTCAATACAGTAAAACCAAATATAAGTTTATAAAAAGGGAAAAAATGATGCCCTGAGGAAAAATATAATTCATTTACAGGTGGGCCTACATTTTGATATAATTCCCCAAGGGTAGTAAAACTAAGAATGCTTGGACCCATTGGAGACAGAATTATGGCAGAGCATCAGTTATGTCAGATGTGTATGTTACACAATTAATCATAAATTGAATCAAATTTAATATTAAGTCAAAACACATAGAATTTTATTAATACTGAAAATGTGCTACAGCTGCCTGTGGTACAGTTGTACAGCTAAACCTATTTATGTCAAAGAGCAACACCCACAAAATCCCTTTAAGGCGAGTACGTTTACTCAGTGACCATCTTGACAACAACCCTGGGCAGCTATTTTCTATGTAGACAATAGGCATACAAGTATGTGAACTGAAATTTAATTGAAACATATCAAACAATCTTTCTCTTTGAAAGATTGTTTGGCCTAACTCTCACACCAGAGTACTGTGTTTTAAGCTGTTTAGCCCCATTTTAGGTAAAAAGTTGAAATATTTTTTAAACATTTACTCACTCTCATATATTTTAAACCCATATAACTTTCTCTGTTCTGTTAAACACAAAAGGAGAAACTTTAAAGAATTGTACAGGTTGCTCATTTACAAATACAATGAATGGAGACTTGGGTAAAGTCTTAGGAGACTTTACTCAGGAAAAATAATTAAAGTTTATCTTTTAAATTGGATCTTTTTAGTAAATCAGTTAATATAGTTCACAAAACTAGTCTGAATAATTTGGTCTTGATTCTGACTGATCCGGATTTTAAGCTCAACTGACTGACGCCAGTTGTAGCAGTTAACAGCTCACTGGAGGGGAAGATTATAAATTTCAGTCAGTTCCTCACACAACATGAGGCAAAGTAGATGATGACAGATTTTCCTGTCCCCTTATACGTTATTTTAAGGAGTTTCTCCTTTTCATTTTCCTATGAGTGATTTGTTCCCTTCCCCCACACCTTACATCCCAGACTTGATGCAGGAGGAACTGCATTTTTTGCTCTAAAAAGCATTTTTCCACAGTGACTTTTCATTTTATTTATTTATTTATTTTTGGACAGTGTTTCTCAGTGAGAAACCTTCTACCGACCTTCTACCAAAGGTGCTGACATTATCTGGAAGAGTTAATCGGTACAATGTTCAGGGTTGTTTTAATTTGAATGCATCTAATTGTTTAATGGTGTTAGGTGCTGTCTAATTGAACACTCACAGTTCCTGCACCACTGTGTTTGTTGTGATAGTTTGTGGGGAAACTGGTGCTCCTGCACCTTGTTGAATTAGCCCTTATGAGCTTGGCCTTATCAGGCATCTAGCAGTCTGAATATGTCCCTCACAAGTCCTCTCTTGAAACTGACAACATTATGTATGCCAAGGACGGTGAAGAATGTTTCCCATCGAAAGGTCCCTCAAGCAATCAGCATAATCTTGGTGATCAGCCCCCATGTACCCATGTAAATGAGGGTAGAATCTGTCAAAGGCTTTGGGAAATGCTTGAATTTCAGCTCATATTTAGTCAAACCACCGCAATGCCATTTAGAAGCTTTTTAATAGCTGTAGCTATCAACTGCTCAAATGTAGGTGACACTCCCAGTGAGCAATAATATTTATGCTGAAATGGCCAAAGTGGAAAAAAATTAGACCTAGTCTTTTTCTTATGTATTTCCTATTATTCTGTGAATTTGCAGAGTAGATGTTCTGACATGTTTACCTGTCTTGGCTACAACTTCAAAATCAAACTCTGTCGTGCTCCATTTTGCCAAAACAACTGGGGAACGTCCAACTACGACAACACAGACATCCATCAACGGCTAACGCCATTAACACCATCTCACTCAAATAAACACCAGCGGATTGGCTCAGTACTCCCTGACCCTCATTCAATAACCATTAAGTCTTTCTCTCTTTGCCTCTCAGCTTCATTGTGGTTTCCAGGTACTAAATGACGGCCGGCTATTATACAGCAGACAATGTCCTAGACAGCGTGTTCTTTGTAGCTCTAAGGACAGTCTCTGGCTGTATTGTGTTGTATGTAAATGATAATCTCTATGGCATCTCTTTTGTTGGAGCTGCTGTATTTAACAGAGGAGATTTGATATTGTCTTCCAGAGGCAACACTTGTGAACCTGTATCAAATTCACAGAGGTCAGTGGAAAAAGAAAGATAGAGTGCTGGATAAAGCAGCAAAGCGTCAGATGTTTTATGGAGATTTGCAGAGGCGCGTGTGTAGTCTGTGGATGATCCTGCTATCAAGTCTGTTTTAAAATGTTTAGCGGCCTCTTTTTCACAGCTGCGTCCTATGTAATTTGTGCAAAAAGCACATCTGGCACATTGGTAGACGTACACACACAAACAGTGTTTTGGTTGATTAGATGCATACTACATTAATGGCTATTATTCTTGCTGTTCCTCCCATGGCCTTTGTTTGAGTTTACTTTGGCATTTACTTCTCGTTTTGTTCCTCCTGCACAATGCAACAATGGCTTTGATTAATGACATATCTTAAATTAAATAACAAAAGCAAATTTAATCTAATACGGATAGGGTAAAAAAACAGGGCAGAGAAAAAACAGGATGCAACTCGCAAGAAAACAAATAATTAATGTTGTGCGAAGAGTGACGGCCCCAATTCATGAAGCAATTTTATTTGCTGGCCATAGAGACATGCAGAAGCTATAAAAGGTTGGGCCATTAAAACTTTTTTCAACTAAATCTTATTGGCTCAACATTAGATATATTGCTAAGTCAAGTAAGCCAGCTATAGAGTACTTGGATGGATGAATGAATAGATGGGGGAATGGATGAATAGACAGATGGATGGATAGATAGATAGATAGATAGATAGATAGATAGATAGATAGATAGATAGATAGATAGATAGATAGATAGATAGATAGATAGATTTTAGATAGACGTTTTGTGATGACAGAAAAATGACCTCATAATTGAATTTAAGGCTTATTGTCCGTGAGGCACAGAAAGCTTGGGCTAATGACTTTCATTCAACTGACAGGCAGCATTCATCTCCACTTAACAAAGCATTCCAAACATCTCAGTCATTCCAAAACGGTCCAATGTTTATACAATGGAATGCAAGTAATATGGGGCTGATAATTATCAACATAACTTTGAATCTGGTGATTTTTAAACTACGTACAGCTGAACCCTTTCTTTTGTGCTAACAGCCCATAATAAGATACATGCACAAATTAGCTTACAACTTTTCAGACAAAATCTCAAACAATACATGCATGCTCACTTGTAACCATATTTATTTCAAGGCTATCTTAATTGACCATGTTTTCTTTAGTAGGGGAGGCTGGGGCTTGTTCCACAATTCATTAAGTGTTTCTCAGGGTATATTTATTCCTGAAAAATAGGGTTTAAAACAGTTAAAACTGATTAAGTACACTTTTGCTACAGTTCTAACCTGATCTCCACCTGAAAAGTGTGGTTACTAAAGTAAGCAAACTTCCCAAAAGTGACAACTAAAGTGACAGCCTTTCATATTTTAAATGTGGCCCCAACATAAGCAAGCATACTGTTTGACACTGTAAAACAGCAAGGGTTTTTTCCCTCTCGTCTCTCATTCTTTTTCCTGGTGTTTTTTGTGAGCACATGATAAAAGAATGCATGGAATGCCAGTGAGTGCGGCGCCAGCAGCGTTTACAGTAGCACCGGCTGCTGAGAACTGGGAGGGTGGAGGCAGGGTTGAGCCTTGAGACTGGATTCTCTTTACTGTGTTTGGGGAAATTACGACCTTTTTCCATATAAAGAAATGCATTCCAGTGCCTGAGTGGCAAACAAAACCTCTTGCTTCGTAAAGGAAAAGAATTAGAGCCAGAGAAAAGACAAACTAACTCTGAAACACATACCTGAGTTGGGGATGTATGCACTTGAAAGTATATAGTCACAGGATATAGTCACATATAGTCACTTTGAATCAGATCAGTACGAACATTTGGTGGTATGACTTCACTTCCTCAAGTACACACAAGGGCACGTTCTGATACAAAACATGGGGTCTGTCTGAACTGTGAATGATAAGAAATATTATATTTTAGCAATATAGTATGACAGGCTGTAAATATAGTCACAACTATAGTCACTATATTGTCACAGCTAAAGGACGATGTTACGCAAAACAACACAAACAATACACACAATATTTACTATATAGCAATGCCTTATTGTATTTAGGAATTGGTTACTACATAATAAAGATATTACATTTATATTACTTAAAAACAAGGTGATTACTCTTAAAAAAAGGTGATAACAAGAGTTTTTCACAGCGATGCCATGAAATAACAGTTTTAAAGGTGGATGTTAAAGGTTCTTTATGGAACCATAAAGCTCACGTTTTATAAACTTTTATTTCTAAATAAATAAGCAAATTCAGTGCCATTCTTTCACTAGAAGATAGTCATTAAGTCCAAATAATTGATCCTATGTACATTTTTAAATACATATTTCTGGCTATAATATGCTTTTATCATTCATTTATGGAAGTTATTGAAAGGGAATTTTTTTTAATCATCAACTGTCATTGCCAAGTAAAACACTTTCTATATCAGTTGATGTCACCAAGCCCTCTTGTATTGTTCAAACACCTCATGCCTAACACTGAAACACCCACTTTCACAAATCAAATCCCCTCCTACATTTTTCATGTTAACTTTTTTGTTTTACTCAGGAATACATCACATCACTGAAGTAAAATGGAAAGGTTTCATGTTGACCTGAAGTCCCTGTCACAGACCAAGATCCCCTTGGTTGCAACAGTGACGTAGTAGTTAAGCAAACGTGTTTCACACCATTGTTGTGACTACATTGTGTATTTCACCATCAGAATCCAGGACAGAGTAATCTGTTTTATTATGTGTGCTTTGTAACATGATTTGGGTATTCTCAGTCATAAGCCTTAATTGGCAATCTGTTAAAACTAAGAAAAATACTCTGAGATGCTAGAGTGGTTGAAATGATTCTAAGATCAAATACATAAAGGTGCTCATTTCATAAATAGCTCCAAGGTCAGCTATTATCCTCCGTGAAATTCAAGGTGCTACATCTAAAGTCACCCCTGGTAATGCACTCTGCTCTGACTGAGACATGAATAGTGGTTCATTGAGATACTCTAAAGAAGATTAAATTGAATTTTACGTTCTCCGTGGATAAAATTCGAATCACATTTTGCCATTATTTGATCTATTCAAATTCACCAGTGGAAAATGTGTTTTCTTGCAAATGGTAATTTTACACCGATGCCTCCATGGTCATGAAGTTCAATCTTGCACAGCATTAGACTTTTTTTAAGTAAATGATATACTTCCCACCTGCTTCATCTCAAACTGGTATGCATAGAAAGCAGTCTTTTAATAAGGTCTTTGTCCATACTGAATATATTTTTGTGCTCTTCTAAATACAGTATATGACGAATTGATAAATTGTGATTAAATAGTATATTAAATAGTAATGCTATTTTATTTGTAAAATTGCTTTAAAAATGTAAAAAATTGATGCAAAATAAATAACTAATATAAATAATTAATGAACCAGACATAACAAAATGATGTTTACCTACAATATGTTTCAGGTCTGTGACAGAAACCCCAGATATAAAGCGCTTGTCATTCTTGTCCTTCTACATTGAATTCCATAAATCATAACCAATGCCTAATGCATATGGGGGACTTAAAAAGATAACAACTGTGGCAGCCATGTTGCACAGTCATTCTAAAACTGCAGTGCTCAAAAATAACTGCTTTAAAGAGCACTTTAAAACAACGTCCGATTGTTGGACGCTCCAATCCCACGAGTCTTTGCGCTGCATTAGAACCTTAAAGTGAAGACCTAACATTTTTGCCATATTGACAAGAATCAGCACTTGTCTTGCGATTGTGAGAATGTAAAGTGTGCATCAACATGACAGGAACTGTGAGTCTTTAAATGCGTGTGTAGGAATAAGCTTAGTAGTGTGCACTTGGCATTATCAGCTTCGGTCATGACATATCGTCAGATTTACTATTAAAGGGCATTATTATCCTCTTTTGGAGGGTATTGTATATTTTCACAGTTCAAATGAATAGCACAATTCAGTATCACGTCAAAAATAATTCACTTGGATTTGATCTAATGCACCATCTTTTCATTTCTGTGGTCCTCTTGGGTTAACCTTCTCAGAAACCACTCAGCAGAGCAGCAAAGCGTAAATGGGAGTTTGAAAGAAATAGAGACCCAGCGCTCAATTCTTTCTTTATTGCATTGGACTGCTGCTCCACCTTCTTTCTGAGTGTGATGTTTGATTCTTCCTGAAACAGCCCTAAGTGCTGAGGGAATCAAAACAAGTCAAAGTGCTCAAGATATCTGTGGAGGAATGACTAAAGCAAATGGGATGGGATGCTATTAAAGAAGTCACATAGGTTCAGTCTTTTTTTGGCCCTTAATGAACAACGGCAACCAGACACAAACCCATAATCTGCTAATGTGTTTGGACCCTCATAGCAAGCTTCACTGGGCAGCTATGCCATAATGATCCTGTTGCCCTGTCTTTTACTGTGTGCATGGTGCCGTGAAACTTCACTACAATATGGACATAGATGATGTTTGTTTCTGGCCTGGTAAAGTCAAAGAGAGAGAGATCTCATAAAGTCTCAGCCTAATTCACTTTACACGTCCCTCTAAAATACTTTTAAATGTTCTGTTAGTACAACGGTTTTCAGGTTTGGCTTGAGGCCAAAAAACTCTCTTGACTTTCTGTTTTTTTTGTAATAGCCATTACCCACTTCATAATACCCATTATTAAAAAGATTTATAATAAACCTTACTTGTTCTCCAAACACTTTAAAGTGTTTGTTTTTACAATATACTCTAAGGAGTTGTTAGCCCTTGATTTTGTGTTGAAAAAAGAGATTTTTGTGTCAAAAGATCTGGCATAAAGGCAATATGTTCCTTTTTCTGATGAAAGTGTATTTTTGTGAACGTGTCCCTGTGTTTGGAACACATCTGCGTTTAATTGTGTTGTTTTACATATATTTTTGACACTGTTACTGATTCTGTTTAGCTGCTGTAAGTCATGTGGCTGTGAATCATAGAGATTTTATCATGGAAAAGAGGCATTCTTGACTTGGCAAACTAATAAAAGACACCAAAGTTTAATAAATATATAACAAAGTTATATATTAATATTAATCTAAATAAACAACTGTACCACCAATTAATACAGTTTTTTTTCCAAAATGAAGTTCATGAGCCCTTTAATGTCAGCAGCTCCTTACATGCTTTAACTTCATCCCCTGCTGGTAAATGCTGTAACTACACCAATATGCAACAAAAAACACGTTTCTTCATTGAGGACCCATTCAAGTCATTTATTTATTATTTTATTAATGCCATTCCAGCTTCTCAAAAGTCAATTGAAAATAAAGTAATGAAGTATTATGTATTATAGCTGATTTTTTGCAAGCAACATATACATAATAATAAAAAACTAGTGGCTGAATTTTTGGATAACTTTTAAAAGAGTTAAATGAACTTTTTTTCATGTCTTCTACCTTTCACATCACAACACGTCATGTACTAAAGTGTATCCGCAGCCTTCTCAGAACCGATCCGCAACACTGGCAATTGCGCCGTGCAAATCATGTTTAGCACAGATTTTGTAGGCGCGTTTGGTCTGTATCTTATTTGCATAATTCCCTTAGTGAATTAGGCATAAAAAAGCGTAGACAGCTATCAGTGAGTACAATTCATCCTTAATGAATTCTCCCCAAAGTTGCGTCTTTTCAAAGCCTTTTTGCCACAGCTCAAAAGAGTGTTTTTTTAATATTTCATTCAGCATCATTTCTCTATAATTTTGTCTCTGTCAGCGAGCAGTAAGATTAGACTAGAGTATTCAAAATCACACTACAGAAAGTACAATTGTGCAATACATCTTCTTCATTTGACCCCTAAAAATTAATTTTGTATGCGTTGCCTAATTTGGTCAACTTAATTCAATTTTATTGAATAATATTCTGATAGTAATAAATTGAATAAAAGAAGTTAATTTAGATACCACATGAAGAACATTTTGGTTGCCCGACAAAATGTATTATGCATCTTAAGAAATAATAAGTAGCCTAGTCAGCTAGTGGTAATCTGCTCTGTTTGACTCATATTCGTAACCGTGTGTAACATGGTAGTCATGGTAGTTAGAGGAAGTCATGCTGTTGACTGTGGCTCCAGAAGAAAAGGTCAGTCGACCTTCATGTGTGCCTCAGTGTGCACAGCAAGGTTTGTGATGGCTAGGTTTGGATGATGCACAAAGGTCCCCTGACACACACTAATTAATAATTCAAGTCATAAATTGGTAACCTTAATATTAGTACCTTTAGAGTACAAATTTTACATATGTGCAGTTTGTACAGTACACAGTACTGTATTTATACACACATGCAGTTTGTACAGTACACACACAGCAATAATGTCATTTTAATCTCGATTTTCTGTGCAGTAGGAGATTGTTTTTCTGTTAATTTTCTCTTTCAGATTGATAAGTTTTTTTTGTCATGATGTCATGAGACTGAGTGTGTGTTGAGCTGGTGTCGGACCCTGTTGGATGTGACGCACATGAGTAATAAGAGCTGCTACGGCAAGCTGCTCGCTGCGTGTCTGACCTTGCAGTGCATTTGAGTTGCGCTCATGCATAAATGCAGGCTGTGAGTTCTTTTGGACATCATTATCAAGTGATACATCTACTAGACAGATATTATTTGTTGGATGTTACTCTGATTACACATGAGTGCTATCCATGTGGCTGAGAACAAACGGAGAACTTTAAGCTAATTTGTTTTCTATCCTTTGTTGTTTTTAATGCAATGCTTATTCAACACAATTTTTAATGCAATTGTGATATTATTCTTCATTTAAACAGCGCTCCGTTTAATCAAATGCATCTAAATGTTACAGAGAACTTATGCCTCATATACTGTAAACACAACCCACCACTGTGCTGTAATTGCATACCACCAGATGTATCTTTATTTAAATTGAAAACACTGTGTGCATGCTATGGTCTTTAGGTATTTCTAGGCTGAGAAAATGGTTTGCCATGAAAGTGTTATAAATTGTCAGTGTGTATGCAGTAAAAACAATCGCTAGTAGTAATAAAGCTACAAAAATTCATAGAAATAATTACAATATGTGCTGTCTGACGCTAATGGCAATAATACAAATGTTAAAAGCCTTTGAGGATGAAACCAAACCATAAGACATCAATTGTATCAAGGCACATTTCTGCAGACTTTAACACTAGGAAATGAGGGTAATAAAATGTGACTTAGTGCAAAAGATCATCATTATTTATCTGCTGCTGTAAACTGTTTATTTGTTTGAGAAAGAGACGATTTATAAGTCATACAAACGCCGGTGTCACTTTAATTAAAACTGGCAAGGAGCAATCCAAAGGAGAGTGTTATTGCTTAGAGGTTTCTCTTCATAGCTCTGAAGATATTATGTTTGCAGGTCTATGTAATTGTCTCAGATGATTTTCTTTATAGTTCCTACAAATTGTACACATGTTGGATATACAGTAGGAGTATTATGCTATGAAATGAATAAAGGAGTTGTAATATACCTGTGAAAGCTTCCACCTAACGCACCAATGCATGTAAAATAGCAGTTGTTTAGTACAAGTACAAGCAGAGTAATGTCATTTCAACCATATACAAGTACATAGTGAAAACAAAATTTCTCCAAAACTACAATAAAGCTACAATAAACAAACACTGAACAAACACGGAACATCACAGAACTACAAGGACTACATAATTTATACATAAAGTGCACAAGTGCAAATGTGCAGACAGCACAAGTGTTACGGAGGAGGCTCCCATTACGTTTCTTGGATTGTTTGCTGCCTGCCCTGAACTGTGACTGTTTAACGTTTATGATTGTTTGCTGCCTGCCTCGACCACTGCCTGTATTATCGTTTTTGGGCTTGCCTATTCTTTACAAGTTACAAGTTACAAGTGGAGTTTATTGTCATTTCAACCATATACAAGTACACAGTGAAACGAGACAACGTTCCTCCAGAAACAAGGTGCTACATGAGACAAACAC
>JAZGTJ010007457.1:0-22814 GCA_036877575.1 Botia almorhae
ATGAGAGAATATTGACCATTACCAAACAAACTTCATAATCAAAGGAATTATGCATTAAATGAAAAATGCATTCGTTTTATTAGTGCATTAATACTTCTACAGCATTTATTAGTCTTGTTGATGTCAACACTAATATTTTAAAATCAAAAATGGCATCTGTTAACATTAATGCACAATGAACTTACATGAACAAACAATAAACAGTTTACATAAACATTAACAAAGATTAAATAGGTTAATAAATGCCGTCAAAACATATTACTCATTGTTAGTTCGTGTCTAATATTGCTTTCACTAATGCTAAAGAATGGAAACTCAATTGTAAAGTGTCATAAAAATAGGCTTGTGGGACTACCCTGTCTTATCTGAAACAGTGTTTTTCACTGTATTTTATTGCAACAAAATTTTAATTAAAAACAGAAACCTGACACATACTTGCAACAGTGTGTGGTGTTGCCCTTTAAATGGAGATTAGTCCATGTGGATGACAGATTTGTGAAGCAGATCTGAAAAAAGCTCTTCTAATGAGATGCAGCTGATAGCTGTGAATGGGGTGTGTTGGGAGCACTGATGAAACCAGAAGGATTTTGTGATTACGTGGCTACAAATAAACCCAAAAGTGGTCCATCTAAATTAGGACCATTTAGCAAGCTCTGTTTGTGGTGTTATATAATTGTTTTCTCACTGTCAAAAATGTACATTACTGAGGAATTTGAAAGGGTCTTACTGTATGCCTAGGAGATATGAAACAAATTATTTCCAAAATAGTCACTAGAAAAACAGACTTTTAATTCTCAGTGTACGCTAACTTGCAAGGATAAAGGAAAACCTAAATGGTAAAGGGACATTCTGGGTAAAATACAGTTAAGCTGTTGAACATTTGTGACATACGAATTATTACCACATATAAAACTTCAACTCAGCCCACAGTCTGTAACAGAAAAAACAAACCGTGTTTGTCAAACAGTATTTAGTTGTCAGTAACATAACCAGAACATTTTTAAGAATCACTCCATTAAATATGATTTAGACAACTTTACAGCTAAAATAAATCACATTTTAAAATATTTAATATAAGTGAATTGAATAATCTGAATTTTATGCTTTCGAACGCTTTGAAATGCCTTGCCCCAATATACTTTCATTGTAAATGTTATTGTGTACAGACTGAGGGACAGTATGCAACATATGCTATGAATAGAATTTGAGTTTTGATCCAGGAACATTCCTGTCTTTCTTATGTCAAATGATCCATTGATGTCGTATTCAAAAATAACATTCTTTATATAAAAGCTATTTTGCCAAAAAGCTAACTGTACACCACTGAAATCTAACTGAAATCTGTGGGTGTGGATGTTATATGGTACCTAAGAGAAAAGAAGAGGGAGTCTTTTAGAGTGTGTGAGAGAGATATGAATAATGCAAAGCAGATATTTTGAGGATGAAGTTAATTAAAGACAATTATCAGTTAGGTGGGGCTGGCAAGAACAGATGCAAGCATAAAAACACTGAATCTACCTTGCAGATGTAACAAACCCCAACCAGACTCTTTACTGGGTCACATTTTAACCCCAGGCTTCAGTAAACATCAACACTTTCTTCATACTGTGTTTTCAGTTTAGACAGCCAGACTGATACAAATTAACATATTGACTCTATACATTGAGCACAGAAAATTACATGATGGACAACCATGAATACACACACGCACTTTGATATGTGATGTGGTTGCGTTCAGTTTAAATATAACTGTTTCACATCTGTGGCTACATGTTGATGAGGTATTTCGGTTGTGGGTATTTATTTTAGATGTGTGTTTGCATACTTGGAATGATTTAAAAAGGATTTACCCTGATTGAGATTTGTCTCATCAGGCCTCGTTCATGCAGTGCAACTGGTCCCAGGGAAACGATCCTATCTGGGTTTAAGCAGACTGGGTTCCCCCTGGAGGGACCTGCTGCTAATCAGAGCTCTGGAGGTAGAACCCGAGTGTTTTTGAGAGGCGGTGTGGCATAATGAGCTGGAGAGGACTCTGTAAGCTCAAGATAGGAAACTGAATGCAAAACTCCAGGTAAAACTTAGCCATGTGAGGGTTAAGACTGAAAATGGGTGTAAGTGTAAATCTCAGGCTGTCCTCCAACCCATATAACCTTAAAGGCCATTTTTCAGGTTTAATAAAGGTATAATTAAGGTATAATTCACCACATGTAAGTTTTGTAAACGAGCGACGTCTGATTGTTTCCTCCGGATCACTTTTAAAGACATAATCCTCCTCTGTTCCTCTTTGGTAGAATGAGCTGCCAGCCTCCACACAATCTGCCGGGATCATCACATTTTTCAAGAAACAATTGAAAACACACATTTTCTGCACCTGACATACCCCAGTGTTTATTTCAGTGTTTAACCACGTTTAACATTTTCCCCTTTTATCCTGTCGCCAGCATTAGAACTATCCTACTTAAAATGTGGCTCTACAGACCAGGCTTGTTGGCTCTTATGGCAAAATGTTAAATGCTGTCTCATTTTTAAGCAGCTTTGGATAAAAGCATCTGCTAAATGAATAAAATGTAAATAAATGTCATGTGACTAGCGACTCTGGCTAGCTGTAAGATATCACCGTGAAGCAGTGAAGTATAAAATTAAAGCTGGGAAATAGTGAAATAATGCTAAAAAATAATAAAACACATACAAATTAATACTGGGAAAGTGATGTAAGAAATGAATGCTGGGAAATGATGTATGAGGGATGAGAACGAACTGATCTCCGTTTCCATTTCTCCATCCATTATTTTTTTCCTGTTCTCCAGAATGTGCCCATAATGCTTTTGCTTGAAGCGCAGATGTTTGGTTACGCAACCACGTGTGTTTTTGGTCTGAGACGACTCCAGCATCTGGTCCAAAATGACCATGAAAGATAAAGTTCAACAGTTCACTGATTACAGCCAGAGGAAAAGAAAATGTTAGACTGGGTGCAAAGCTGATTCTTTTATAAGGTGTGATGTTTCAACCAAAGCTCAGCTGATTGGTCACACTCACCTGTTTTCTTCTGCCTGCTGTTTATATTTTACTTTGCTTAGATCTGCAGACATATTTACAGCAGTAAAATCACTTCATTTAAAAAGATGTTTATTAGCTCCTTTGCTAATACATGAGCAGCAGGCTTGCACTGAGCAGACAGTTTAGGGAATTACATTAGCTTAATCATTTGCTTAGTAAGAAAACCATTACACTGCATATGTGTGGGTGGGTGTTGATTTGGCAGTATTGTATGCAAAAGAATTATGTCAATTACATACTTTAAACTGAGGAAACTGAAGGGATGCTGATAAAGTGTTTAGGAAACTAAGGAAACATGAATTGTGCTGGAAAGATGAGGCGTGGCATGGAAAAGGTTGAGAGAGAACAAAAAATGACAGCAGAGGAAACAAGGAAAAGGTATGAGGATGGAAAATGAGACAGCAGGAAAGGGCAAAGATAAGAGATTTGCTGATTGTACAGGAAAAATGAACGAAGCATGTAGGGATGAACTGACAATAATGCAGCTAATATGAAGTAATAGGTGTAGTGACGTAGATCAGAGAAAATTCATTCTGGCTTACACATCTCAAAATAGCTCAGTTGTAAGCGGGCTGTGTAGTGTATTCAGACAGTGTGCCGAAACCTAGAACACTTTGCATAAGCTGTTACCCATTCAACTTGTAGTTGCATGCATGCTATTTTTAGACATCAAATGCTTTGTGAATATTTTAACACATTGGATCAGGGAATAAGAAAGATGGTGATCTATTGTACGTGATTGCATGAAAAGAAGATTCATTAATACATATCTCAAATATATATATAGTTCCATCTATTCTTCATTTTCTATTCTTGCATCCCCAGTATTTGTCTCTGGCTTATATAAACAGCTTTATGTTGTGCTGCTTGTACAGTTAAGCCCAGTCTTGTCACTGCGTCTCAATGTTTATAGCCAGTTTTGTTCCATACATTATCGTGGGCGACAATGACTATCCCAGGGGATTAAATGCCTTACTGGTAAATTGTTGCAAAAGAGCAAAAGCCAATAAACTATGTTCTACAGCTGTACAGGTGGCTCTTTACAGAGCCAAACCCAGCTTTTATCTGTATACAAACAAGGTACGGTGTGGCGACATTGAGGACAACGGTTGAAACTTAATTTAACTTGTCTTTCAAAAACAATTCAAAACACACAGACAAATCTTTACACAGTCTTTACATTATTAGGTCAAGCTAGCCTTCAGCCATGTAAAGATTTGTCTAAAGAGACAATGTGTGTTTTTAATTGTTTCGTATAAACAAATTTTCCATTTAGTGTTATTGTTTTATGCAATGTCAGTGAAGCTTCAAACTGAAGAAACAAATTGTGAGTTGCTGGGACCACGACAGCTGCTAGGACTCAACTGCCGCATTAGTGTAAAGTCACATCTGTTGACATTTGAAAAGTTGCAGAAAACCACCCAAACAGACATAATCTCCTTTCCCACCTTCCTCTGTTGAGTATCTTTGGCAACTTTGTTTAGTCTGAAGTATGTGACTCAACACCATTAGGCTGTGTTTAGACCAGGTATTAACATCCGACTTGTCTAGTAATCAGCCGAAACACACTACTGTTTCACATCTGGACGTCACATGACTCAAATGTGTCTTCTGTGATCAGATTTCAGGCACCACTCACTGTCAGTGTGTTACTGCATGTTGGTAAAGCGCAAAAATTAAAGTGAAGAAAAATGGCACATTGTTTTACCCAAGTTAACGTGTTTTGATAAAAAAGTCCCATGAGGACTTTTGCATGTATTTTTCGATTAGGTCTTTATCTTTATATTAAGTGAAATGTAAAACTTGGAAAACCTTGATGCTGTTTCAGAATGCCTCAAAGCATATTAGCATACACACCGCAAATAAATTGTGGTCAGGTCTTTTCAAAAACCTCCCAAACTAATTTTGAACCCTTTTCATACCTGTATTCAGTGCTGTTCACTTCAGATTACTCAAAACAGATACTAATACCAGATGTAAATAGGGTCTTAAGGTATTTTACTTTGTAAATAAAAGTCTGTGGCTCCACAATGTCTCATTTCCTCGTGCCAGTCAGAGGCGCTAATAGGCCGGCGCTCTGAGACTCTCACCTGCTGAGAACATAATCTTGGTTCCCTCAAGTAAACATCCCCCGGGTTCTTACATTCAAATGCAGCTCTACACACTGTTCCTGTTTCTGACAGCTATCAATTGCTCTTTGCTCTGTTGATCATGAATCAAGGTTGAAAGAAGCGCTGAAATGTTTTAAATGGTTTGTTTACTGTGCCTGCGAAGCTGTCTGACTCACAGGTTCATGCGTTATCTACACGTTGTGTATTTTCACAGTGGTTCGCCGAACTGCTGTGGCAACAATTGCATAACTCCAAGGCATTTTCTGCAAAATGCACTGGTGAGCCATGTGTTTTTCTCCTGGGCGAAGTGCATGGGAACTAAAACGTTAAATAATTTCCAGACAGACTGTTGTTGGGCAGATCAGAGCTGCTTTGGGGGATCTGGGCATTTTGAAAAAAGTTGGCACGCAAGTGGTGAGGGCAGATGAACGGGAAGAGCACGGACATTAAAATGCTCTTAGACGAGAGTGGCTTTATGACAGCTGTTTATTTAAATGTCTGAATGAATAATAGAGAGGATGGCAGGATGCATATCTAGTGGAAAATTTTGCTTTAGCTGGTAGCTTGTGTTAGATGGTCTCTAACTGGTTATCAGTGGCCATGTTCTAAAAACCAGCTTGACCATATTGCTGTTCTGTTGCTAGTACAAGTAGTCTGCCAGCTAATGACCAGCTTGAACTCATTACCAGATTAGATCATATAGAAACAAGCTCAAATGTTTCCAAACACAGGGATGTCATCTATGGATGGTACAATAATCAATGTATCTTAAAATGGTCAACACTATCTGCAGTTCAATTTTGTGAAAACATTCAGCTACATGCAAACTGATTTTGTAGCCAAATTGCATTTGTAAAGTTTGATTGATGATGCACTCTACACTGAAATCTTCCGCCCATTTTCTTTGCCTGTCTGTTTAAGCAAAACCCCAGCCCCTTATCTCAACCTCTCCTGCACAGACCTCTCCAGACCATGACAGGAAACCCTGGACATCTCCACCCTCTGAGTTAACAAAAGCTTCCAGACAAAACAGAACAGTCTAGTTCCTGTGTTCAGTGTTACTACCCTCTCATCCTCTTCCACCCATGTGAACCCACCCGGGCCCTCCAGCCTGGGGCCCCATCCAAATACAACAATTTATACAACTTCAAACAACTAATACAATTTAGATTTATACACGATTTACAATAGCTGATGCAGCCTGGAGCCACAAATAATCTGCTGCCATGATTTTGCTCAATTACTTAGTTTTCATATTTTGTTATATTTATTTTTAACTATTAAACAGGGCACACAGATTTTCTAGCTTATATATATATAAATGATAACAGTTGTTACTAATACATCACAAGATAAACTAAGTGCAAATTGAATGGTATTGTTCTAAAAACAGCGAGTGTTTATGGTTTGTTTTATTTGGGTAATAGTTTACTAGACATTGTTTCTGTTACAGAAAATAGCAAGTCATAGAAGCATGCAAACTAAAGATTAAGACAAAATTTTATTCCAATAAAATTTATAGTAATCAGTGAGATATGATCTTATGTTATGGGATGAAACTATAGCTTTCACTTTGCATTTTGTGAAATTCTTCAACATCAGTTATAGTTCCGAAGAAAGAATTTGTATTTAAACTTTAAGTAATGCTTTTCTCAAGTACAGGTCAGATCCATCATCACACGTCTTCAATTAATGATGCCGTTTGTCAAGAATCACAGTTCGTCAGACCTCTTTCAATGGAGAGTTGAAAAATAACCTTCAATCCGAATACTACCACAATTCTACTGAGATTGTTGAAAGAGCAGCCCGGCTTTGAACTGTCAGACATACTGAGGGAATTTGGCTTACACCAGTATCCTTCATTTCTCCTCCTCTCTGTTCCATTCTCTGTCATGCCTCCTCTCGCCCGCTCACATATATGAACGCTAAATCGGAAATCACACTGGTTCACATTATAGATTAATAAGTATTCCAGCGAATAAATACTAACTATTTGTAAATTGTAGTATCTTCAGTTTACTATTAACTATTAACATATACACAGTGTACTATTAATTAATTCTTGAGAGAGATCTGTAATATCACTGTAATAGTTAATGGGTTTAAATTCGGTACAGTTGTGATGTCATAGTTGGCCAGTGTGTTGAAAGGGGGCGGGAACCACTGTACTTCTCAGGAAAGGCAGGGAGTGGTGGACACTTATCTTTCTCTGCTTTCCTCTCTCTCAAGGGCCTATCATTCTCTGCCCCGCCCGTTCACACCAACAAGTGTAAGATATTCACACCTCACTATTACAGCCAGACATTTGAGATAATTTGACTTCAAACATATGTTAATCAGAATTTAAGCCTGACTCTCCCTTTCAGTTTTAAAGACAGTTTTAAAGCCAACCAACAAAGGGCCTAAACATTATGAGCCATCCCTGACATCTAAAACACAGGGTTACAAATTAAAGCAATGATTATCAAGTGTTGTTTAAAGGACTTCTTTGACTTCACTAAACTTGATAACATCTGTTTCAGACAATCAGATTCAAGTGGTCAGTAAGAAAATACAGGTGTAAACAGGTTAAAATCACTGTGTAATACAATTACTTAATCCACATTAAGTCAAAAATAGTAGTAGTCAAAAATACATGACAACATTGTGTTTGTACTGTTACATTAATTCATCCTAATGTACCTTGGACAACATTAAAGAACCACCCATAGGAAAGGAAAATCACAGATGAATCTCTTAATATTTCAATTATTTCTCTTTTAGACAGCAATGATATTTAATGAAAAACAAATGGAAACTTTTGGTCTCCTGTGTCTCCACTAGAGTTTCAGAAGAGATCTGACACAAACTGAGCTCAGATTTGCCAAGTCTCCAATCAAAAGTCAATACTACTGGATATTTGCGTATGAACTCAAACTTTACTCATCAAATTTAACCAAATCCAGATTATTTAAGACCGAACCCTAATCCTATTCATGAATTTTACATTAATATAAAACAAATTCTGTACTTTTAAATGTATTTTTAACAATTGTCTCATTTGTTTCTATTTTTATTTGTCCTAAGCAATTTTAGATTAATCATATACGACAAAGTTGATACTTGATAGAGATCTCCGTCTAATCTCCTGAGCTATAAAAGAGCACCCCCTGAGAAATACAAGTTTCACCTGGGTTACTTAATCTGCTAAAACAGGGGTTTTATACTTTGCCAGTTAGGTATGGCTTTAAAAGATAATAACTTGATTGGAATCTGTAGTATGGAGCATGATTGGAAAATGTCTGTATACACAGAAGACTTCACAGAACATCTTTGATATGTATCTACATGCAGTGACATGCATAATTCCCCTTAGATAAAAGCATCTGTTAACTTATTAAAATGTAGAGCATGTGAAACATCCAGCGTTCAGTTAATACAGCTGCTCACAATGACAATCAACATTCTTCTCAAATTTAGTTTGTGCTGAGATTACCATGACGACTTTTTGCTCTTTGTACTGTGAAGTCTTAAAGTATGAAACCTCAAATAATATAAAATAAAGAGAGAGTTTTGGAATTTTTGTCTTAAAACAAGGAAACATTATGATATGAAAAGAAGAACATTTACGTCGCTAATCAAATTTAGGGAAATTGTGACAGTGGCTGAAAAACAAAGGTCAGATTTCTTTGCTAATACTGCAGGAAAAAAGATGCTCAATGGAACATTCCAGTTCATGCTGGAATAACAGGGATCATGTAACAGTGTGCATGTTGTCATTCAAATTAATACTAAGAAATTGTAAAATTAATATGTTTTTTGTGTTCACTTAATTTGTGCTGATGATATAATTTATAATGAACATCTTTTATTAAATTAGAAAAAGTAAAACAGTTGAATCTTCACTGGTGGTCTCACACTCAGACCACCAGTGATTTTTTTTGTTTTTTTTATATAAAATTTTCCTCATATTTGTATTTATTATCCATTCTGTGTTAAGTCCTCATGTACCGTTACCAATCAACGCAACATTCAGCCAGGTGAAAATGTGTAAGTTCTTTGATAAGTCACGGGAACACAAAATAACTGCAAGCGTCTGCTGTGAATGCAAAGGTTAGTGTTCCAGAATGACTCTATGTTCCCTAATGGCAGGCTTAAATGATGGCATGCACCTTTTATGACAGCGAGCTACAGTTTTACAACCATAAGTGGCTCTTTTATGACGAGCAATAGTGCAGTAGCACACTGAACATTTGGTGGAGGAAGTCGACCGCGTCATGTTCTAAGTCAGCATGTTCTGGGTGTAGTGAACAGGAAACCTGTTCTGATTCCTGCTCTCATTTACCAACACTGCCCCTTCAAATCCCATGGTATTTACATCACAGGAGCAAAAGGAAAGAGGCCCTAACTGGATCAAAACAGCGTACAGGATAGGCTGGGGAGTTATAGAGGAGTATGGGAACCGCTAACCTTTTATCCTTCACGTGATTCTGATAAACTAGGCTTATTTTCTTAAAGGGCCATGCAAACCGCATGCAAGCTTGACCTCTGCTGCGTCCCATCACTGCCTAAATGATGTTTTAGTTGAACAAACCACAGGGCACTGGGCACAATGCCAGTTTGCCTCTAAGAACCCACACTACTGATACAACTGGGCTGTATTTTCAAACAAAGACAAAAGAGGCAGGACGCCGGTTCATTAAAATTCTTCAGCTCATACACATGGCTTGTGAAGTAGAGGTTGTCAGGTATAATTCTCAATTGCTGTTCTAAAACAAATCAAAGCAGGCAGTTAGACAGCCAGATCACATCTTTCTCAGAAGCCTCGTGAGCAAGCAAGCAAGCTGCATTACCAAGCCTTGATGTTGTTGCTGTACAAAATTTTATATGCTTTAAGATGCCAAATTGTAAATTCTCTTTGAGGTAACTTCTCTCTGTACAAGAACCGAAACAGAAGGCTTTTAATGGACATGATACAGTGGTTCTTGCAGATGATAAACGTTTGCATATTTCATGATATGAAGCAATGAAAAGTCAATCCCACCTGTTAACTTTAAAACCTGAAAAATATTCAGATTTATAGGTGTGGCATTACGTGATCTGCTCTTGGTTTGTTTTAGACTGTGCCAGCCAGCTGTCACCAGAATGCTGAACAGGGCAAACAAGTCCAAAGAACAGACTGTAAATTGGTCATCTGGTTCAAAGACCACTCTCCCGATGTCAAGACCTCATTGTTCTAGGAAACACTGTTTTTGTCCTAGAACCGGCTGTGCCAGATCCTCTCCAAACACAACACACGCCTGTGGCAGATCCAGGCTAAACCAGCTGTGCTGAAAAAGTTACATGTCACATTTTCTTCATGTCACCTTAACTTTGAAAAGAACACTTGCTATTTATACAATATAATTTGTTTAATACTTAATTAAAGTGATAGTTCACCCAGAAACTAGTTCACCAAAAACTTTGTTACAAGAAGTGAAATTCAGAATATACACAGTGAAACTGAATGGGGACTGAGGCTGGTTTTCCTAATACGCTGTCAGCATTTCCTTTCATCTTCCACAAAAGTCATACTGCTTTGCAACAACCTCAGGGTGAATACCAGAGTACCAGAATAATTACAGAGTTTTAATTCTTTGGTGTACTATTCCTTTAAGATTAAGCACTTTCAGTTACACCTGTTATGCAAGAAGTACAGTTAACCATCTGTTATTTAATATTTTGCTTTGTTTTTCTAATATAAAGGACTTTTACTGGGAGGGACCCTATTAAAAGCACACACAATGCGTATTGTCCATCTGGTTTTTGATGGTCATAAATGAATTATGTAATGCACAATTTAAAAGTAAAACACCACCTTGCACAGGTAATGTTCAGTATTCACATTCAAAATTAGGACACAATAACTGCACTCACGTGATACCACTAACATTTACACAGCTGTACCACAACAGACTAAGTACACCCTGTATGCCAACAACAGGGCACATAAAGTTTAATTCACATCACCTGTTTTGCACATCCAAATAGCTCTTTAAAGGAACAACCTTTAGTGACTAATCTGTACAGTGTGTCAAACCATTACCAGATTTGAAATGTAATTATAAACATAGCAACACAGAACACTGGTACTTCTGTCACAAGCTTTGATAATTAACTTGAGCAGTGTGTCATGCAGCAGGTAGCAATGAGGACTCATGTCAGTGTGTTTGGTGTGGTTGTGGATTTATTCAAAATGTACAAATTCTGACACATAAATATGAACATCCCTCAAATTACAAACACTGAGTGACAGGTTGACACATCTGAATGTTGAACAAATAATAATGAAAGAAAAATGCTTCAATCGAAGCAATACATTATTTTTCGTATTACAATTCTTTACAAAAAATGAATGCTGTAAATTCATAGATTAGAAAAGGGAATCGCTAAAGTGCATTTAAACATCTCTTGTCATTTAGGGAAGCACACAGCGTGGGTACAGCTAAAAATACACTGGCGGTCCTCTTATTTAAAAACAATTGAGAAATAACAGCAAGTTTAGGAGATGCCCTACTGTACTAACATAATGTCAGCCAACGGGACAAGTTATTGTCCGCTCTTAACCTCAAACCTCTTACAAATCTTAAATTTCATGTTCACTGCTGATCTGAAGTGTATTGATAAAATACTCTTTACTGTGAAATTGTCATTTGTGTGCTCCCCAAACAAGTGATCTATGAAGTTTTTTGTAGGTTCTCAGACCACCAAAAGAACAAACACTGGCAGTCAATGTGAAATTAAACCAATAGGAGAGACACCTGAATGTTTTCACAGGAGGTTTTAGAAAATGTACGTCCATGGCAGCTTTGGTAATCAATCCTTCCAGTCTTTACAATGTTTGCTAGGATCCTAAAAATGCTGGGATACTAATAGATGTGTAAGATCTAACACAAAGGATGTGAAGACAAAGACATCAGTCTTTGACATCAGCGCTCAGTCTTTGTCATTTACAAGTTCAAGTCCAGTGTCCTTCATTTGAACTCCATGCGCCACTGACCCAACAGCATTGCGTAACGCTGTGCTTATGTAAAAATCCCTCATGGTCATTTGTGTTGTCCCAGAACTGCTACGATCCAAAGTGGTTGATCAATAATGTTCTCTTGCTGCTGGACACATAGGCACACATATTGTGTATCTTTGAACTGTGTTTACCCAGCACCATCTGACTGATAAAACTCAGTCCACTGAAACAATAATTCCAGAGGGGCGGAGCCATAACGGCCCACAGCACATCAGCTGAGCCATCACAGAGGCAACAGAGGACCTCTGAACCATCACATCTGTCTCGCATTACATCAACAAAGTCATCTTTTTCTCTTCTGCTGCCTCATCATCTTTCTCCTCTTGATGATCATGGAGTGGAGTCGCTCCAGGCCTTCTTGCAGACCCTCTCCGATGATGGCACAGGCCGGCTGAAGATGCCAGGGTGTGTGAGAGCCAAGCTCATTTAACGCCAGCATCTGCTCCACCTCACTTAGAGACAATGCACTGCGAAGGTCCTGCTTGTTAGCCACCACTAAAATTGGAACCCCCTGGTTTTCCTGCAGCCTGGTGATCTTGTGCAGCTCCGTTTTGGCCTCTTCCATGCGCTCCGCATCCACCGAGTCCACCACGAAAACGAGACCGTCTGCGCACCGCGTGTAGGACCTCCACAGCGGCCGGAGCTTCTCCTGACCTCCCACATCCCAAAAGTGAAAAGCTGCTGTCCGACCTTTCCCGCCAAGATTCACCTTGATCTTCTCCGTGTTGAAGCCTTTGGTTGGGACGGTGTTCACAAACTCATTGAAGCGCAGACGGTACAACACAGTGGTCTTACCGGCACAGTCCAACCCAAGAATAACAATGTGCAGAGCTTGAAAAGACGGCAAGCGAGGAAAGATGGCATGAGGCTCTGATAATCCATTCCCCATCTTGTTCTGACACTCTGAAAAGGATGAAAGACCAGGTGTCGTCTCTGCTGCTTCTTCACCAAATATTCACAAGGCTTCTCTCATTGCCTAGGAAAGCAGCTGCTATAACCTGAAACCAAACGTAAAGGGAGATGATGCAATGAGGCCAGAACCATGACACACAGTTTTTAGAGTTCTCCTTTACATGATACATGATTACTTATCATTCTAAGTAAGCATGCGGTCTTCTTTGTCATTCTAAGAAGCGCAGAGATTTAACCTCGCCGAGTGCCATTCAGTACTAGTGATGGTGAATGAGGGATGAAACAGCAGGAAGCCCATTTGCACATGTAGCGCCACAGGGGCACCAGGATTTCATTTCTATTCAGAAGCCCTATAACGGTGCGTCGGTACAAAACAGTGCGCGAAAGCTCCCTTTCTTCTATTCAGTGCATTTTATTGTTGTACAGTAGTTGCACCAGTTGTTTTTAGAGAAAACGCACAGTTTGGCCTATCTAGATCTGGAAAACATGAGTCTGTCGCTGATCTCTATGGCCATATGTAAAAGCGCTTGAGGAGGGGCGCATCAAATAAAAAAAAGATTAATTCTGTTCATCATTGCCCCACAACAAGTAATTCAATACGAGATCCGTTATAATAATATTTTGCGAAAAATAATTCCAGAGCTCAATAGATTCCAAATAATGAGTTACTCTATATTAGATAAAAACATTTTTAAGCTTTATATTAAGCTGCGTATGAAAACAAAATTATCTTCAACACTCACCTTATTTAGCGCGACCCCTGCGTTAAATGTTTGGTAGGTAGATCCAAATGTTTACGACAATTTCCAAAATATTGCTGCCATTCAGATCAGCTGAGCCGACAAGTGTATCAGCGTCTCCCTGTAACAGCGTCTGTTTCACTGACTCTACAGCGAGCCGCCTCCCACTTCATTCTACCACAGTTAGCTCCGCCCATAGTACAGAACGTGTAATGATTGGTCCATACCCGTGGGCGCGTATCATTTTCTCAGCGTTTGGTTGGCGAAAAGTCAAGCCCATCGTTTTTTGAACACAACCCTTCACCACCTGTTCACGTCGTTCAAGGCTTTTAAAGTTTAAGAGATGAGCAAACACGTAAGCTTTGCATTTGAAAGTAAAGAAAAGTGTCTAAAAATAACAAAATCAAAAATTTTCAATGCAGTGTAAAGCAAAAAAGAGAGAGAAATAGTATTTTTCCTTTTATTTACTTACGTGAGTCATGATCTATGATATTTCCTACCTATGAGGAGAGGTGTATGGCAGTGTCAAAACAATTAGCATAGCTATCAATAATCAATTGCTCTGTGATGTCCCGGCTGTCACATGAAACACGCTGCCATTCATACTCCGGAGATCTTAGAGAGGTCTCTTAACTGTTGAATACCCTAGACTGACGGAGTGCTCGTCCTCAAAGAGTCGCCGGAACTCCATACTGAACTGGCAAAGCTAATTTAGTACCAGTAAATTGGTCTGTCACTTTTTAAATTACACATTTTATACTGGATTTACTTCACATGCCGAATGAAAAATGCATATTCAGAAAGATCTGAACGGAGTTCAACAAACACTGGGTTTGAGCATAAATAATTACCTCAAAATTAAAAAGTTATGTTGTTTTTTACTAACATCATATTTAGTACCTTTGTTATAAAATGATTTTTTATAGATTTATCAGTGAAGGTGAGGTTTAGTAAGGTGACGTATTCTGTGGAACCAATTGATGGTGGACTTGTGCGCCATCTCGCGGCTAAGAAAGAAATACCAGAGGGATCGTGAGCATGCTTTGCCTTTAATGAGTCCGTCTTTTTTCAAATTACTTTTATTCTGAGCGAGCCATTCATTTAAATGTCAAGTCTGCCACGCACACACAATCATGAAATACCAACAAACAAGTCTCTTGTTTCAGTATTGAGTCGTAATACAAACAACCTTGTTTACCTACCCCTGCCGTAAGTACAAATAGTCAATATTTGTATGGTTCAGAGCATCTCGGGTTAACAGCGCTTTTGGAAAAAAAAATATATAGAATCAATGTGGTATAATCAGCAGAGGCCATCTGGCGTGATTTTGTTCATGCATTTTTAGCACGTACACAAAAATGGACGCCAATGATATTGCCAGAACAGAGGTGGAAAATCCATTTTTTAAAGTCTGGTAAAGCAGAAGAGTTGTCAGTTTAACCCGCAGTTTATTGAATATAATCATAAATCTGTGAACAAGAGTGCAAGATGTATATGGCAAATACAAAGGTTTGGAATAGTCCACACTAATTAATTCATCATGCATCAGTTGCCAACAGTCTGTTTTATCTCCCCAGAGTTCAGGATTTGCATAACTGTAGCCATCAGTTAACCAGCAGGGATTTTAATGAGTCACAGAGGTGCTATTCCATCGAGAGGCATCCCACCCCAGGAACCAACCGGTGAAGGTGGGTGGCTCATGACCCTGCTTCACCACCACCACAGGTGTCCCCTTGTCCCGTCCTGATGGGTCTGTTTCAATGTACATTTTTGCTGCAGTGGAACAGATACATTACAAATTACAGATACAGATACATTTTAATGTTTACAAATGTGTGAATCATGCTGTCTGTTTAGATATGGTAAATATGCTGTTTAACTTGTTTAAATGGGTTTCATTTTTGCATTCAAATGATGGAAAAATGTTTTTGTGGTAATGTGTACATGGGCCACCATACCTGATTTCACAGACTCTGTTCTCTCCACCTCATTGGCATCCTTTCCAATCCACACAAACACCTAAGAAATAGAACCAGTGGAGAAGTACCACACTGATGTTAAATATAGTTTGGATTTATCTTGCATAGAGAGAGAGAGAGAGAGAGAGAGAGAGGGAGGTTACATTTACACACAGCCTTGGAGAAAAGAGATAACTCTCTAACCTGATCCCAGACATCCAATAACATGACATCATCTTCTGCCAGGTCATCTTGGTTAAACTCACCAGGTACCTCTTCAATCTATAATTGTAAAAACGTTAATGTACACATAAAAGTTCTAAAATATCATGTAAGCCATATCAAATTGGGATGTCCAAGTTGCTCAGTTTGTGGAGTATGGCATCCGCAATGCCAAGATCATGGGTTTGATTCTCAGAAAACGACCTGGTAAAATGTTCATCTTGAATGCACGACATTTTGTTTTGGATTACAGCTTCTGAAAAATGTTTAAATGTAAATGCTGAACTAGTATCGAAGGCAAAAGTCCTGTGTGAAACTTAACTTATTCATTTTTGTTCTCAGGTTGTTGATACTCACAATGAACCTTCCAGTTTTGTTGGAACAGGCGAACAGTCGAGGAGGATGTGCTGCAGATTCATTCTCCAACATCTCAGACCTCTGATACTCCGTCTTTCCACCCAGAGCTTTCCAGAAGTCCTCTTTAAACCAGAACTCGAGCAATAAGTTTGTACACTTTACTTACTTGAACACTTATGTAATAAAACTCACCTGGCTCATGTCCTTCATTAATTGGCTTGGTTTTGCACTTCAGTTTTTCACTCAGATACTTCGCCCCTTGTTCTTCTTCCGTGCTGGCCCCCTTCCCTTTCCACAAGTACCCATCACCCCCAGGTAACTTCAGCAGGTAGGCATCATTGGTGTTCAAATTGGATGCTGTAGCTTCAACCTGTTAGACCACAATCCACTTACAGCACATGTATAAATGTGAGTTAACTTTTGTCTCCAGTTAACTTTTGTCTCCAGGTAAAGGCCAGGACTCACCTCACAAACGCGTGTAATAATGCCGAGGTTCTTGCGCACTTGAAAGAGGCGGGTGGGAGGGGCGGGTGCCTGTCCTCCCTGTCTTGAAGTTCCATTCTTATACACAATCAGAGGCTTGTTTTTGAAGAGACTGAGTAAATGCGGTGGTTCCTTTCCTTGAGTTACTCGGACCTGCAAGATGATTAACTAATCAGTCGGTCTGTTCTGAGTGGATGTGAGAGAGAACCATCTTTTTTATCTTTAAATGAGTTTGAAGGGTGATTTGGCATAAAAATATTAGTGTAAGCAGACTTGTTAGGCTAAAACTGGTGGATTAGGCATTGTAACCAGAGCCCCAATCATCAGCTTGTGCTGTATGCCCAAGGGGCCCAGGGATCATTGTGGTCAGGTCATGGTGTATTTATTTAATCAATATATACATAAAATTCCTCTCACCTGAACAGCATTCCCACCCAGCGAACGGTCCAACTCAACAGTGAGAAAGGCAGAAGCTGTCAGCTCATCGATTGTGCTGCTGGATCCCTGCCTAAAGCAAGAGCATACAGTGATAAGCCTTGTTTGTTTGTTCCACATGATCTGACTCCCTCCAGTCATTTGCCTAAGTTTCAAACTTCTGTAAGGCTTACCAAGTGTAGATGATTCTTCCCTTGTTGTAGGTATATAAAATGATATAGCAGTCACCTCCATAGAACTGCCCGTATGTCTCTGGATCTACAGGAACTTTGGTTTCTACTTTATTACCACATTCGACCCTCCAAATCTGGAAAATTGTACAAGATGATAAAGAATATTCGTCAGATATATTTACAATTACAGAATACAATAAAATATAAGAAAAAGCCATCAGGAGAGCGCTAATCTCTGATTGTTGTTCCATACACTCAGTATCTTGTCCAACCGCAAAAGTCACCCAGCAGCTACTCTACATTTTTAGCTGCCTGTTGCATGTTCGGTATTTCATTTTGGAAACAACGTCACTGACTGACTTCTCCCTTATTTTGCTCGCATTCAATGTCATCATTCCCACGTAAATCACATTTTCACATCTACAATCTCAGATCTCTTTATGCAAACAGTGACCTGTGTTTGTCCCGTGCCGTTATCAACCATGTTGTAGTAAGCAGCCATCTGATGAGACTCGTGGAGCTTGGAAGCATCAAAGTTGACTTGCTGGATCTTGGCAATCCGCTCGGTGACGTAAACTCTGCCGAGACCCTCAGCCTGGTCCTTCTCCTTCCAGTCTTTGAAGAACTGCTTAAAGATGGGGGTTTCTCCACCCTCTGGAAGAACCTGGATCTGTGTAAAAGATTGACAGATATATATTTTCTGTCATAAAGCATACACAAAGCACAAAACATATACAGAAGTGTAATGTTTCAATAAGTGCAATGAGTGTGAACCTGTGTGTTTGCAGGATAACCCATCTGTTTGATGAAGCCTTCAGCTGTTTTCATGGCCTCCTTTCTCTCACTGGCATTTGCGTTGCGGCCTGGAGCATCAACAATAAAATCATGCAGATCAACAAGAAGTAAAAAGCCAACAGCCCACGGCCTCAGTTAAACCCTGGGGGGATGAAGTAAGTGTACCTTTCCACACAAAGATTGTTTTGCTTTTTCCGTGGTCCAGAATAAAGCATTCCTCTGACAACAAGTTACTCTGGTTAAATGGATTTTCCTCTGATACAAGCGACACTTGCATTTCCCCAGTAGCATCAGAAACCTGTGAGGTGCAATGGTATTCTGGTATTTTATAAATATTTATCTTGTCCCAGTTCCCTTTTGTGTGTGTGTGTGTGTGTGTGTGTGTGTGTGTGTGTATTCAGGTGTCTATTCAGACGTACATATATACGGTTTTAGACTTGTTTACCATGTAAAGTTTGGCCAGTTTCCTGTTTGACATGTCTGCAACTATGTCCTCATTATCGTCACTTTCAGGGAGGTCAGGTTTCTTACCAAGAACCTATTAAAACAGGATATAAAAATCACTTAATCACTTAACTATCTTGTTAAACCAAATTGCAAACATTAAATAAACTGATACATTTTTAGTGGCAAAAAAATATGCATGCTCCACCAGTTGCATAATGGTGGTTGGATGCAAATTAATTCAAAATTTGTTACCTTATTCATCTCAAGTGGCTCTTGTCCCTCTTCTACAACCACAAGCCGTGCTCTTCCGTTCCTCTCATTGTCTCTGATGCCAGCAGCTACCTGTGCTGCTTTGACACGCTCAAACTTATTGCACATAGACCCACACCATTGGTAGATTAACTAGGAAAACAGATTCATATCACAAATTCTTTTCAAGTTTGATTTTTTTGGTAATATTGTGCTCAGATTTGATCACATTATTGGTGCATTTTCTAGGAACTGTGTTAAATCTCTTTGCCTTTTGATAATTATCCTGAGGACAAAGTTTCATGGTGGGTTTTCTATAGTCGAAAATAAAAGCAAATACTTTCCATACTGTGAGTATGGAATGAAGTTTTTCTGGGTGTGGCTGTGCTGTTTATTTTACTGTGTGGTATATTACAAAACATTAAATATACAGCACATTAAATAGGTTAAGTAATTTATGCTTGAATGACATCGCCAAAGGCAATGCAACCAATAGCCAATAAACAACTCTATTAGTAACTTAATAAATACATCTGTTGCTTAGTGTGAATCTTTGTTTTAGCCCTTGAGCTCTCATAATATTTGCTCTCATAATATGTTGACAGTCAAGATAATACCACAGTATTTCAGTTTTTGGATTACCGCGCCCAGATCCACTATGAAGCAGTCGCCCTTATTGAAGCTTGCCCAGGAGAAAGGCACTTCTGTGGCCCGGACAACACGTCTGCCCTTGATGTGGAACAGTCGCTGGGCAGTAAGATCATTGGTGACCACATGCTGAAATCCTGATGCCACACCCCCTGTCTGAAAAGGGAAGACAACAAGGTTTTCCAACATTTCCTGTGCTTTTTATTTTTGTATTTAATCCCTCCTTTCCACTTTCAATTCTTACACACTTTCCATTTGTAAACCCATTAGGCACTTACAGTCGGTTCCAAACACAGAATTGAGTTGAGTGCCCCAGAACACATGCTATACACAACATTGTAAGTTTGTACTCATGAGACAAATGGAAAAGCCTAGGTAGGTCACGTTTGCCGCATCTCTATACAGAACCATTATTCTCAAAGACTAATCCTGGATTTGCACTGAGGTCTAGAAACATTTTCCCAATTTGTTTTTTCCTTCTGATGAAAATAAACTAAAATATGAAAATAACTGTCAGTCTTTCGATCTGACTAAAGTGGACCAAAACCTGGAAGACTGGAGTAATATGAAGTAACAAAAAATACTTCTTTGAAATCTATGGAACACAAAAACTAAAAGAAACGTATGAGCAGGGGAGACCTAGAAGGACATAAACTGCCTCTAACCTTATATGTGATCCCTCCTTTAAAGTAACTTGTGAAGGTGGTGGATTCAAAACCCTGGAGTTCACGATACTGGACTGGTTTTCCTCCCAGGTAATCATCCAGCTGAACTGTAAAGATGGCAGCCGCTGTACTTTCATCCTGGCTGCACTCCTTACCTACAGAGATAGCAGCAGTATAAATGTGGTTGTTTTGCATATATGCAGGGGTCCATCATATGTGTTTGCCTTGCTTTGCATATATGCAGGGGGTCATCGGGTGTGTTTGCCTTGCCCTGATTTCTCTTAGCTGGTCAGTGTATTACATCTATGTCAGCATCACTATTAAAGAAGTTATATGATAAAAAGCACATCAAATTGATAGGGATTACCAGCACCCAGGAAAACAGGTGAAGGTGTAGGATTCCATGGAATGAGGGGCAACACTAAAAGACTAAAAAAATCATTTATTGTGGATGTATGCCGTTTTTCTCAAGTTGTGCTAGTAAAATAACCACATGTGTAGTTTATCTGGACATGATCCAGTGATCCTTTTTGTTCTAATTTATACTTTCTGATGATACCCACTATGTAGTCTTTTTTCACCCAGCATCAAACTTTCCACTTTAAAACACCTTTATTAGATGATGCCTGGGACCACATGTTTATTCCATAGGAGTGAGACTGTACAACGTCTATGTAAAAGGCTGTGCTGTCCACTCTATGACAAGCTTTATAGGCGTAATTATCTTGACAGCAAAGACATGATGGACAGAGGCATCATTCAGGAATCTATTTACATTGTAAGTGGTTAATGACTCATAATGGACATTTTGCTGTGTGGTTCATGGTAGAGTTAAAACAAAGGGACAACTCAAGGCCAAATGTCTTAGTGCTATTGACTTTTCTAAAGCATCTAATGGAGTGAAGAGAGTGCTTTCTCTCAGCAGAGGAAGGAAACTATTAAGTGGCTGTTGTCTTAACAGATTCTGGCAACCAAATGGTTAATGATTCATTTTGATATACTGATGGCATTTCTGGGAAGCATTTCACTCTTTGAACTCATGCAACACTGTATTCAAATGTATTTACTGTCATTAAAATGAACTTATGAAAGAACGTGTTTTCTACCACAGGAATACCACTTTGTTTTTGAATAAGCAATGACACGGCATTGAAGCAACAAGAGGTCTCTGCATCTTTCTGAGCATCACCTGTAAAAGTGTTAAAACTCATAAAGCTGACATGATACATGAGGTTGTCAACATTCTCAACCTTGTGATCATCTGATGGCTTATTTGTACAACCATGCACAGTCAACACTGAATACATTGAGTTTCAATAGACCTGATCTGTATTTATATTTGTACAGTGTTCCACATAATTATGTGACTTAAACATGTGCCTTGTTTCTTCTGTTGTTGAGATTAAAGTCCAATGTTAATATCAGCACAGTTCCCGCTTCTCCCGAGTCTAAACTTTGACATTTACTTCTGAAGGGGCATATCTTGTGTTTTATAGGGGCTGTATACATACTCTCTGCTAGGTTATCTGCTGGATAATTTACATTTGAAAATCTAGTCAGTTAATTTTCTGTTGCCTTTAATCAACTTCTTAAATAGTAACAGATTTTGCAGGGTTTTGGTGGCGTATTTTCTTGTTTTTAGATTGCAACATTATTTAAAATGCTCCGTATAGACTGTCAGTGGCAAATATTTTTGACCACCCTGCAGACTGACATTAATGATAACCTCTTAAACACATCATGTATGAGTGTGCTGAGATTGATTTACTGTTTTAAATGCAGGTCACACGCACCATTCAAGTCACAGGCAAAAGATATTGTATATAGTGTAGCATGCAAATATAGATATACATATTTTATGCATAATGATATTTAATGATAATTAAAAGGCTAATTTTAAAGAACAGAGAAACTTACCCAGCCAGTAATGCAGGTCATAGAAACATGAGTTCTTCTGTTTGACAGTGTGAAGCACCAAGTAAGCATCACCAATATAGAAGCTCCCATGCAAGTTGTCAGACACAGGCACCAGTTCCATCTTTTCAATTCTCCATATCTTGAGACCAGAACATTTCCCAGCCTTCTCAAACTCTTTGTGGTGAAGACCCATGGCAGAGCGAGATGAGGTGAGAAGTATGTGAGGCAGACAGTGAACTACTGTAGCAATGAATAAACAGCAGTGTGCAGATGTCTCCACTGACACAAAGTGGGTGTGTTCAGGAACATGGTAAAGCAGTCTAACAAGTGTATAGAGAGTGAGGTGCAGCTAAACAACAATTTTGTTTTTACATTTTGAATATTCCAACGTAACTATACAATTTAATTCAAGATACAACACAGTTTTTTAAATGCTTATTATTATTTCACATCAAATCACATCAGTCCACTGTTTATTAAATTATGAAAATTAATTAATCAAAATAGCAAAGGAAAACAAGAAACACCAGTACTTTAAAAATCCCCACAATAGCTAGAATGATTACTTGTTTACACAATGTTTGAAGTGGAATGTAGCAAAAA
>JAZGTJ010007458.1:7602-22810 GCA_036877575.1 Botia almorhae
AAGGCATAGAAAACTTTATGATTATTACAACTCTAAGTAAAGATTACAGGTATAATTCACAGCTGTAATTCAGTCTGTTGCATCTTTTCAATGATCATCTTTGGTGTGTGTTACAGGCAGCCTGTAACACATGAACAGAAGTTACCAACAGGAAACCTTGTTGTTTTTTGTTTCCTGTGATGTCACTTTGAGATTGGTGTGCATGTGGTCATGTTTGTGTTATGGAATAGCTCCATTCTGGACAAGAGTTCATTGTGGGACGCCTTTATGCTCTCAGGCAAAATATCTCTCTGCTCTACCCAGTCACCATGAATAATGTTCTTATGCAACGTGAGGGGAAATGTATACTGTGGTCCCTTCAGGCACCTTTTAGGGTCACGCTCAGAATACTTTACCTTGGCCTGGCCAGTCTTCTTGAATTTCTTATCTATGTTGTGGTAGGAAGACAGCACAACAAACACCTGAATGCCCATGTTGAAGATGGACATTGGGATCAGGTAAGACACATAGTTGCTGGGAATAACAAAAGACAGTATAACATTGGTGAAAGTAAGCAGGACATGTCCCTGAATAAACATCATTGTTGGTTCTGGAACAACCTTTCCATCATATTGTAGAATTAGACTTAAGGTCAGTGTTAGGTTTAGTCTTAGGACTGGGTTGGTGTCTTATACACCATTCTTAACAACCTGTTATTTCCCTCTGATTTTATGGGTAAGTTATGGTTCGTGTTTGGATTACAGGTAGAGTTTAGGTTAGGACTATGTATCTATGAAGTAATGTTGTTTTAGGACCAACAAAAGATGTTAATTTGGGAACTGAAAATCTGGCAAAATCATGGTGACCATAGAACATTTTTGGCCTTCAAGGATCTAATTTCACGATAAGGAAATTTACAAAGAATCAAAGGCAGCATATGACCTTCCTGTGACCCTAACATTATTCTGTATATCAATATAGAATGTCGGAATATGACTTGTACAAACAAGCAATTGTGTAATAAATATAAATCATGAATGTACATGTCATGACAGATCATATGCTGATAACTGTGATCTAACCTATCCCCCTTGCTGTAGTCCAGAGTGCAGCAGGTCCGCAGGGGCTCGTAGTCGTATTCCCCCCAGCCAATCAGAGGCATGGCAGCCCAGAAGGCAGTGAAGAGCCAGATGAAGATGGCCAGGCTAATGACACTGCTCCATTGCAACTTTGTCCCTAATGATTAAAGGTACCAGGTTATACTGTTGACTAAAATGTTTCCTGTACCTCAGTTGGTAAAGCATTGCGTGAGCAACGCAAAGGTTGTGGGTTTGATTCCTAGGGAGCACACATACTGATAAAAATTTATAGCTTGAATGCACTGTAAGTTACTTTGGATGAAAGCATCTGCCAAATTAATACATGTAAACGTTTGGTTTTATGGATCTGCTTTTCTGTACCACAACTATGTTACCTGATTGGTAAAACTGGATTGTCCATTGATAATATTCCAATTTAAAGTGACAACCATCTAGTTATGTTCTTAGGGGGGAATGAGCTTGGGTGATGGGCCTATGCAATTTAGCTTTAGCAGGTGGTCTCTTCAACATGAATGGGCTGAATTAGAACAAAGGATAGAATAGGACAGGATCTTCGGCCTTTGAAGTTCAGATCCTGTTGTGTGAGGCATCTCATTAATTCTCTACTAATGCTCTCTGGTGTTGTTACTCACTGGTACAATACTGGTGGTATCTGTCCCAAGCAATGGCTGCAATAAAGTGGATACTGGCGAGTGCAGTCACAAAGCCCTGGAAGCCATGAGTCTGACACCCATCTGATCCATAAGGCCAGTATCTATATGTTTAAAAAAGATCAAGCATTTTTTTAAGAAAAGCTGATAGCGGTTACTTCTGTGCAGTGTCTTTAAATCTAGACTTTAGTCATTTATAATAATAAGATACATCATAGCTGTATATACAAACTGGCGTTTGTGGTACGTCCGTGCCATGACGTTGCCTCTAGCTCTGTAGCCAACAACATCAACACGAGTAACGCGTTCTGGCTCACCTCAAAAAGCTGGAGAAGGCAGCAATGGTGGCGTTTACAGAAATGCCCATATCAGCCAATGCCAGACTGAAGACAAGAAAATTACTCGGGGTCCGTATTTCTCTTATTCTGAGAAAAGCAACAACGGTGACAGCATTCAGGAAGAAACCGAGGAGACCTTCGGAAGATACAGAAGAGATGTGAACAAGCGCGCATTGCTTCAAAACGCATAACAACAGACAGTTATATGCTTTAAAGTCCCAGTCTCCCTATTGACAATACATTGTCAATGTGTCATTATTATGACACAACTGCGCGGTTATTGTGCCCGGATGAACAGCGCGCAATGGGCATCCCTCCGTTACTACGCGTATCCAGAAAGATTCGTAAGCGATCTCCATTTCAGCCTGAACCCCAATGACTCTTACCCTCCACGAGAAGACAAGATCCGAGGGAAAACACATCGACGTCGGAGAATCCTTCCGGTAATGGATAAGACGTCACCATTTTAGATGCAATTTGGAGATCTAACTGCGCAGAAATCACAGTTTACTTTCCTTTCGCCTCTTGTTGCGCCTCAGTGTGTTCTCGGAAAGCCGTCTTTTAAAGGAGCGTTGCATGTGAAAAAGCATGAACGTAATTATGTAAAGCCCGCTCTCTTTGCCTCAATCCACGCAAGAATGTCTTAATGAACCCAACAACTCCTACTATTGCCCCAATACGTATTTACACAAGGCGACAGTTAAGCGCCCATTCAGTTACACAACAAGCCTTTGTGTGTCGGGCGCTTGAGTGCTCTGATAATAAGCCCAGGGTGGGTGAGAACCAGCCCAGCCTGTGCCAAGCCATATTTTTCTGTTGGCTACACAACAGGTGTTGTTGGGACTCTTCACAATAATAGATTGAATGTTTGTATCGGAATCATTAATAGTCATTTTACTTATAAGTACTTATTGGCCACCTACAGTAAGTCTTTACTATAAAATTAACACCATATACACAGCAGTCATGTCTTGAAGAACAAATACAGTTACAACACAAGTGTTCTGTTAAAAACATTATCTAGCTCTGGATATCGTTTAATATTATTAAACATTAAACTATCGAAATATTATACAGTCATAGTTGTGTGTCAGGGGCTGAGAAAGATTTAGTTTGGAAAATGAGGAATGTGAATTCCTCTCTACTAAAAGTCCCTTTGTTTTCAGATTGCATTATTCACACTTGGTTAAAAAGCCAAAACTAGATAAGTTACACAGAGTAACACTAATACACTAACCTTCTTACTTGCCATTGATAAATGCGAACAATTAAAAAACTGGAACAACTATAAACTAAAAATAACACAACTATAAATAAATAAATTAAAAACAATTCTCAAACAATAACAGAAACACTATACCAAGGAAAGAGGTACACACACATACTGTTCAGAAACAAAATACATGCAAAATTTGAACTGACATATTCAGCTTAACAACAGACTTTGGAAGACCAGACAGTCTGTGAGCTGAGGCTTGAGGATTACACGAGGAGAAATATTTCACAAATCCTATTTGAAACGCTACTGAACTCCCACACTGATGAATGATCATGTATAGGCCCCAGAAGACTTAATTCTGAGCTTTCATTAAGAAGTCCCTGCAAACCAATGCTTAAAATGCTTTTGAAAATTCCCTATTCCAACGTTGTATGACTTTTTGCCTCTGAGGAACACAAAAGAAGATATTTTGTTAGGTACGCTATAGGCACCAAACAACATTAGTAACGAAACAATATTGGTATCCATTGACTTCCACTGTATGGACACAAACTTCAGAAAAAGACATTTCTGAGAAAATTCATATGTTTTGTATTCCACAGAAGCAGAAAAGTCCGTTTGGAATGACATGAGGGTGAGAAAATAATTGACATTTTTTGCTTTATGGGTGAACTATCCCTTTGTGGCATGGTGGTTCATTTTATAGTGAAGCGTACGGACGCAGTGCCATTGTTACAAAAAATAATTAAACATCAGCTTTCACACTATCTAGAACTGATGTAGGAAAATGCAACATAAACCACTATCAATTGTTTTAAGGCAAAGGGTGGATTAAGAAAGACAGGGGATTGGTATTAAACGTTACGGCCAATTTGAAAGTTTTTTTCTCCTATAATTAATGGCTATATTTCCGTGTAGCCTATCAGATTGCAGGAGGCATACGCGTCTAAATGAAAATAACGCGCGTCCTTTCGCTAATCCTTGTCTATCCTTTTTATCTGCTGGAAAGCTAGTAGTCCGATCACTATGGGACAGCGGAGCAGAGGGACGATGTCTCGCTGATGGTTTTTCATAATTGCAAATCGATGGTTCATAATTAAAAGTTCAATCCGGCTTGTGTTACAGACACCAGTGACGAAATGTCTCTAACTGTCTTTTGGGGTCTCCTTCTGGCTTCGTGTGGATTTCCGCTTGTTTGGAGCTCCTGTCCTTCGCAATGCAGCTGCTTTTATCACACCCTGAGTGATGGATCAAGAGCCAGGTGCGTGCCTATGCAGTATATCTGCAGTATTTATTATCGCAACTTTATTTAATTTTGGCATTTATTCGTTTTAAACAGCGATCTAAATTTGACCAGCAACAACGATCATAAATAAAAACATACGTCGTCGCATGAAAATCTTTTCGAAAGCTTTTTTTTATTTTTGTAAGTCTTGTGTCTAAACTACTGTTCATAAATGTATATGTGACTTATCATACGCGTCAAAGAAATTGGTGTACAACGCGCATGCTTTTAAATCCGTGATTATCATTCCATGTTCTTGTTTCTAATACGTTTTTGCAGGAGCGTGATTTGCAATGACCCAGAGATTTCCCTGGTGCCCGCCACTTTCCCACAGGACACCTCTAAACTCCGCATTGAAAAGACTGCCATCCAGAGGATCCCGAGCGAGGCTTTTAATTACCTCTCCAATTTAGAATTCCTCTGGATGTCTTTTAATGTTTTATCCTCTCTCAACTCAGACAGCTTCCATGGGCTGTACAGTTTAGAGGAATTAAGACTAGATGGAAATTCCCTTACTTCATTTCCGTGGGAATCGCTGATGGACATGCCCAGTCTTAGACTACTCGATATACACAATAACCAGCTCTCCTCAGTGCCATCTGAGGCAGCTGTCTACATGAAAAATCTAACCTACCTGGATCTGTCCAGCAATAATCTGCTAACTGTGCCATCAGACGTTCTTAGTATTTGGTTGACAGTGAAACCCATCCAGGGACCTGAAAGTTCAAAAATGATTCTTGGTGAGTTAAAGGGGTTTTTAGGTTTCTTGTGATCTTAAAAAATAAAATAATTAAATTCATTAATTACAAAAAAATGAATCTAATTCTTAAGTCATGATCATTTATTTTGCCCCAGGTCTCCATGACAACCCTTGGTTGTGTGATTGTCGATTATATGACCTGGTCCAGTTCCAGAAAGCTCCCAGTCCATCAGTGGCCTTCATTGACACAAGGCTCAGGTGCTCGGATCCTGAGAGCCTCTCTGGAGTTCTGTTCAGCGATGCTGAGCTCAGACGCTGCCAGGGACCACGGGTCCATACAGCTGTGGCCAGAGTGAGGAGTGCAGTAGGCAACAATGTGTTGCTGCGCTGTGGAACCATTGGGGTCCCCATCCCAGAGCTGGCCTGGAGAAGGGCAGATGGGAAACGACTAAATGGGACAGGTAAGCACCAGAACAGGTAAACAGTAATATCAGAAGAGCCAATAACAGAGCTGGCAGAGACACAGCAATGCACTGATTGCACATTACTAATTATATATATTTATATATATATATTTATATATATTTATATATAATTATATATAATTATAATAAGTTTGTGTTTTGGCTAAATGAGCAAATACACTCAAGTGCTTTTCATTTTTCTCCTTTAAACATTTTAGTTCAGCTGGAGAATTCAAAGGAGGGAATCGTGTGGTCTATTCTTAGTGTGCCTGCCGTGTCCTACCGTGACACAGGAAAATACATCTGCAAAGCCACAAATTATGCAGGAAACGCCGAAGCTGTCATTTCCTTGATAATAAGTGATTCACCCAAAGTGGAGAATCCAACTGTGGCACCAAAGGCCAAAGTTAAAGGCAAAAAGCCGAACCCTATCGTCAAGGCGGCCTATCAAGAGAAAACTGTTGTCACATATGTTTCGCCAACACCCAAGTCTGCGCTACCAGTTGGCAACACTGTGAGTTACACAGGCCTGTATCCAGGCATGGAGAGGGACAATGCTGCTAACAGCCGAACAAATACACAAACGGCCAGTCCTGATGGGTTCCTGGAGACCAATTTGAGCAATCTGGCTGCAAACGCATCCTCTCTTCAGCAAGACCCTGACAGGGTCGTACGCTCAGTCAAAGTGATTGGCGATACAGACTACACTGTGTGTCTTAACTGGAGAGCCCCGACTGCCAAGAACACCACCGCATTCAGCGTCCTCTATGCTGTATTTGGGGAGAGGGATATGCGCAGGATCAACGTGAGTCCAGGCAACAACAGGATCCTCATTGAGGGACTGGTTCCAAAAACCAAATACATTGCCTGTGTGTGCGTCAAGGGCCTGATCCCCAAAAAGGAGCAGTGCGTAATCTTCTCAACAGATGCGGCAGCGAGCGCTAATGGAACCCAAAAGCTCATTAATGTAGTGGTCATCACGGTCGCCTGCGTGATAGCCGTGCCTCTGACCGTCATTGTGTGCTGTGGGGCACTTAAGAGGAAAATTCAGAAGCTTCTGGGAAAAAAGTCCAAAAACATTCAGGACTCGTACGTGACATTTGAAACGCTCTCCCCCAACACAAAGGCCAAAAGCTTGGAGGCGGAATACCTGAACAGAATCAATGCAGAAGAGTCTAACAGACTGCTGTCTGCCAGGTCTAGCCTAGACTCTGAATCCACAGCCAAGATTGAGGGACAACCAAATGAGTACTTTTGCTGACAATATCCCTCAGCCACAGCTCCATCACACAGCCTACAGAGTATCCGGGCCCAGCCACAGTACCTGAGCGCACATAATCTGTACCAGCAGTACATGGCTGGCCATGCATAAAGCAACTTTATGACACTTTGCATATGTAACAAAGTGAAAAGTTGTGAAGTTGTAGCAGTGCTGCTCGTTGTTGCCGTGCTCTTGGACTTGGTTTCTAAACAAAGCCATTTGGCTGGTGGTGGGGTTGTGGCTGAGCAATCCCAGAAACACGCACACGTGGACTTTTACCCCTTTAGATACTGCTAGAAGAAACCGATTTAAAGGGAAATGTTCATATAAATGACTGTATATTTGTTTATATGTCAAAATAAACCAATACTGTAATAGCATCACTGTTATAGTTTGCTTCAATTTTATAAATGAATTAGAGATCTGTTTTCACATAGTTGTTCATATCACATATTTTCTTTACACAAAGAGTAACGCACCTAGAGTAATATTAACATGGAAATTATGCAAAGTTATGAAAACCAATTGGGTTTTCTATATGCAACAACACGGTCCTCATTGTGTGTCATTATTTTGTTATCGTGTGAAACTTATGCTACCTTAACCAACGCCTTTGTAGTCACCCATCTTTTCTCCAGAATAAATTTGGTTTATACATTTAAAACGTGTTGTATTTTCTTCAACTGTTTTGAGAGCAGCGTAACAACAAACTGGTGCACTTTGATTACAATGTTTTGACTGCAGAGCGGCAAGTTCCAATCAGTTTCTGAAGAAGTGCGTCATGGATTTATGTTAATAGGCTTTACTGCTCCTGCAGTCATGTAGTGTAAAGACACACGGGCGGATGGGATTTTTACAGGAGGCTATGGGCGTCTCGGTTATATTTCGTTTTATTTGTTTCTTTGTTTTATTAAGTCATATCAGCGCTGAGTGTTTTCCGGGATGTTCCTGTGTGTCGGACAGTTATAGCAGGTTAGTTTGAGTTCATTTACCACGTGAGATTAACAGACATCAACAGTGTCAATGGGTGAAGACGGGTGTTGTGTCTATGACAATTTAAAAGTTCCAGTCTATAGCTATAAATAGATAACGAATAAATCTATAGCCTAATTATTTAATATCATTGTGTAGATATAGATGAAAACCATTCAATTAGCAACGTACGACTGACAGTAATATTTTTTCTAGGTCACTCACATGTATGGAAACGGCATTATCGACGATCCCTGAGAATCTACCGGAGAACTTAACCAAAATCCGAATAGAAAAGTCACAACTACGTGAACTCCCGAAGTCAGCGTTTTTCCGCGTTAGGTCGTTAAAGAGTCTTTGGTTAAATTTTAACGACATCGCCATCATAAACATCAAAAGTTTGGAGGGGCTGGGAAATCTGACAGAGCTCAGGTTACAGGGCAACAAACTTCGTTCAGTACCATGGACAGCGTTTGAGGAAACCCCCAACATCAAGATCCTGGACTTGAAGCATAACCGCATTGACGCCCTCCCTGAATACGCACTAAAGTTTTTGCCAGGCCTGACCTATTTAGATCTGTCCTCAAATCAACTTTCAGTCATTTCCAAAGACGTCTTCTTGCATTGGCCTCATTACCACACAGAAAACAAAGAAAAAACTGCAGCGTCCAATGTTGTTTTGGCGCTTCACGACAACCCGTGGCTTTGCGACTGTCGCCTTGGAGGCTTCGTCGAATTTATTAAATCGTTGAGTCCCCCATTCATTCTAATGAACTCATATTTAACGTGTTCTGGGCCAGAATTCAGGGCTGGAAAATTTTTCCATGAGATCGACTTAAAGGCATGCGTGCAACCAGTGGTTACCGCCCAGGCCACCAACATAACCGTGCCATTGGGTGGGAACGTCACTCTAACATGCTTTACGATGGCCAGACCTGAACCTGTTATTCGCTGGATATATGGTCTTAAGTTAATAAGAGGATTTCGTGGTAAGATTTATTCGTTTGAAAACAGAAATGTTTACATCATATGTTTATCTCGACTTAAATATCTTTCTTTAAATATAAGGTGCTTAAAGGCAGGGTAGGCAATCTTTTCCAGAAATATTTTTTGTTATGCTGGTTGAAAGTCTCTTCACATCCAAATAGCAATCATTAAGTGATATAAATATATTCATATTATGTGGAAGGTGCAAGACCATAAAATGTTTGTCCAATCATTGTGTTTGGTCCAAATGCAATGATAGGCTGTACTACTTGCATGTCAAACTATGTATTTGCATACCTTTGTGCACTTTTGGAGGAGGTGTGGCTTAGGCGATCATTCTGAATGGCAGGCAGGATCTCATGGTTTCAGCACAGTTGCTATTTCTAGCCTTTCCGAAATTGCCTACACTACCTTTATGTGCAAATATCAGGCATCATAAACGGTGCGGGATTTCTAAATATTTCTATGTAATTAGCTATATTAATAGTTATATGTTTCTCCATTCTGTCTTAACTGACTTATAAAATCAGTCAGTCTCATTAAGATTACAAACTTTAAAATTTTGAACAGAAGAGAAACATGTACATTACAACAGCATATTGCATAATTGATTTATCTTGTAACAGTTGTACCTAATACATATCACACTATCTTTAAAGAAAATTGTTTATGTCTTCAGAGATACAGAGCCGTGTGGATGAAGACACCATTAGGTCCCAGCTGGTCATTCCTTCTCTCCACCTGGCTGATCGAGGGATCTACACCTGCATTGCCAACAATTTCATTGGCAACTCCTCCATCAACATTTTCCTGAATGTCAAATCTCCGGATGGATTTCTGTCTCATTCCCCAGTCCTCTCTGCTGCCATCGCTGAGGAAAACGTTTACATCGACATCCGTATCGCCAAACAAACGGTCTACGGCATCACAATTGAGTGGCGTGCTGTGACTGAGAATCCAGCGGAAACATGGTTCACCGTCCACTTTGGCCCCTACGACACGCCCAAGAAAGAGCTGATATATATTGGGCCAGGTATTAATACCTATTCTGTCACAGACCTCCTCCCAGCCACTAAGTATGAACTCTGTGTTACCCTAAAGAATCAGCCTCCACGGAATGGTCAGTGCATCGTGTTTGTTACAGGCAGTGATTTCAATGAGATGGAACAGAGAGAGAAGCTCATTCATATTGTGGTCATTGTGCTCGCCATGGTGCTGGCCGTGCCAGCGGGAATGTACGCCTGCACCACTGATGCCAAGTTCAACTGCTTTGAGCGTGGCATGGAGATGTGGAGAAACCGGAGTCATGAGGAAGACCCACAGAGGCCTGATGAAAGACAGGGAACGTTTGACAGTCTCCAAGCTGCCAGCGATGAGGGACTCTGCCAAGAATCCAACAAGGATCGGAAGACCCGACGAAGGTCTGCTGATAAGATACATAAAACAAAGGGTGACCGTAGACCAACAGCTGAGCTTTACTGAAGCCACATGATTAAAACCCAGAACTCAGAGAGGACTCCAGGCCTCCATTTTAATTACATTATGAGATTGGTCCAGCTTGGATCATCCACAGGAGATCCTGATAGAGTACAATTAATACACTAATTACATTGAGAACCACAATCATCATACGAGAGCGTGTCTCACTGGCTGTATAAACCCATGGATCTGCAAACAGTAGGGGATTTTTTAATGAGCAGGATAAAGGATTTTATAAACCTAAAAATGCAATGCACATCAATATATCAAATTATAAGGCAAGGGAGTATTTCTGTGTTGTTCTCTTAATATACTCTTAGACATTATAGACCTTTAATCAAAATGATTATTTAATTAGAGTAAACTATATTAGTGCTCAACACGCAAATTTAGAAACAATGGTGGGGGGGATATTTCTATTTTTAACAAAAGTAAATTGTTTAAATGGTTAAATGCCTTGGCTTTATTATGTAACAGGTTTATTTTAATGCACACAACACGAAAAAGGGTACAAAAGCAGATTAGGATTTTCATGCCTGTTTCCCATCCAGCAGCACACTGTATACTTATTTGGATGCAGGTCTCGGCCAACAAGCAATTTGCCACATACAGTAACAGAATGATTTAAACTTTCAAAGTCAGAAGGATGGAAACTGACCTTGATTTGATGCTACATTTACTGTTAGAAAAGTTATTGTAGAGAATAACTGTTGACGTTGTATGATGATAACAATGGTTTCCTCCCTGTGTATTAAAAATGTTCATTACCGAACCAGGATGCCTGTTTGAGTCATTCTTTTAAATATACGCCGGCGCATATATACATAAATCAATTAATTTCTGATTGTAAATAGATTTAGTAACTGAATATATGAGTTTAACCATCCTGATGTATGTAGACGCTCTTACAGTATATATGAAAACACGCCTCTCATATAGATTGTAGATTGATTTTAATTTTGTATGTACCACTGTTGTGTAACATAAGGGGAAAGAATAGCTGAGCAGATGAATCTTCGCTGTAATGATCAACACAAGCAGATGGTTGAGGAACGTTGAAGGACCACGTTATTGTTCACTTGATGCGAAAGCTATATACCCATTCGCTTTTAATTCTCTCTAAGCCCACTGGCTCCTCTGTAACCAGCCCCACCCTGCTGTGACACGATTCAAGCTGTCAATACTTAACAATGATCAGTCACTAGATGCGAGTGTAACACCAGCTAGGCACAGCTGTCGCTTTAAATTGATGTGCCTTCTTTCATGTGCTGACAAATGATAGAATTCAGTCTAAAACTCTAAACTTAGTTAAAAATTAGTTTTTGACCTCAAAAAGGGGTTAATTTTTAGAATCTAGAAATGGGATCTATCTTTAAAAAATTTATGCAATTCCAAATATCTCTTAGTGTCAGTGAAAGCGACCCTGTAAATACGATTCTTTTGTTTGTATCGTTACTGGTGGCCTTAAAGCATAAATAAAGCTCCCAAACCAAATCCCCATATAAACTCTGAGAATGTTCTGGCGCGACTGTTAAGTCTACAGCTTTATGACCTCAGCTAGACATTTTCAAAATGAGCCAGTCAAAGTCCAAAATAAACATGTACACATCTTGGTCCGAATGTTGCCTTTCTCTTTTATCCTTGTGCATCAGTGCACTTTGCAAGTTTGTAATCCTCTCTAAAAAAACAGATAATCCTGCTTGCTTCCCGTGGGGTGTAATTCCATGACATTTGTGCTTTAACCCTTAGTTCTGGATTTTTTTGCTCTTTGCAAAAAAAAATCTGTGCATTGTGTAAACAATTCCCAATGTAAAAAAGCCTCCACCTAAAGAGACTGTGTATTTGAGTCCTGCTCATATTTAGAGAAGATTTAGAAACAAGAGCCAACTCATAACTTGTCTTATAAATCTTAACGTGGCACCAAATTAAGCTTCATGCTAAGCTCAAAAACAACAAGCACGTGCTGGAACAGTTAAACACAATAAGCTAAACCACAGCTGTAGCTGGGCGGGTTCTGAAACATTTTAATATTACTGTACTGAGTGTCTGTTATATTATGATCAATCATACATTGTATGATATGTATGATATACTTTCCTGTATATCCAGCTTTCCTGTAGTGGTAAGAGCATGCTGTTAACAACGCCAAGGTCATGGGTTCGATCCCAGGGATTGCACATACTCAGAAACAATGTATAGTATAATGCAATGTAAGTCGCTTTGGATAAAAGCGTCTGCCAAATGCTTAAATGTAAATATACATTGTATGATTCAATGATCAACTGTATTTTAGGTAGCATCTAGAACAGTATCTTAAAATATGTTTTATATAAAAATTATATATAACATTTTAAAAGGGAGGAGCATTAAGGACAGTATCGACATACACGTTTTTCACAACTCAGTAGTCCAACTTAAACTGGAGACAAATCAACAAACAGAACTTTAGCATTAAATATTTATTTACAAAAGTTATAAATAGAGACCCATTCAAAAAACATTAAACACAAAATGATTTTTGATAAGGAGTTAGGTTCATTATACGTTTGCTCACTGTATAATTAAAGGATACTGTAGGTGTAACCAGGAGTAACTGTTTACGCATATACTGGAGTAAAATTCATACAAATGATACTCATATCGTTGTTAACAAGTTAGTAAACCTTTGGTATATTATATATATTTAGTGCAATACTAACTGAATTGTAAGACTGGACTGAACAGTTAAAAGAGTTTGTCTAATGAAAAATCCTATAAACCAACAATTTTCTATAAGCAACTTGGCATTGTGAAGGTTCATTAAGGTTATTAAAGAAATCACATGGGATCCAGAATACAAATATTTCCTGGCCTTAATTGTCTAAAACTTATTCTCCATTAAAATCCCATATGATGAGTAAATGTACATGGTTATGAGGACAAAACTCTGGCATATTTTAATTTCACTGCCAGTTTTGTTTGTTTTTATGACAAACTTATTTTATTTTAATATAAACTTATATTACCCTTGTATGTGCAATTACATTTCTGGATGTATGAAAAGTATCCAAAGACGGACAAATGTGCAGTAAGCATACCGTAGGTGTGAACCAATTATTGTTTTCATCCAGCAGAGGGCAGTACACAGTGTGACAGCATGCTGATTAGCAGGGTGTTGACTTCTGCTAACACCTCTCCTCTTTCCACTATCCGATAGATTCAGACGGCAGCCCCAATTGAACTCTGTGCTTATTAGAAAAGATTTAGTAAGTAGCCTGCAGAGTTAGCCTAAGAGGCCAATGCCTGCTGAGATCGTGTCCTTGCGGTCATCACTTAAGCAAATCTTCTTGCTCAGAAGAAACATGACCAAAAATTGTCTCCATTGAACACCGGTACATTTTTTTCTACAAATAAACCACCTGTACTGTATTTCACCACAATACATGCACAGATAATCAGTATCGGTTAGCCATGTTTTTCTGCTCCAGTCTACGTTTGAGCTCAGAAACCAGTGCCGTGTTGACTGGATCGTCTTTATCCTTGAAAGATCTTTTCTTTGTCTTGGAAGACACAGAGGCAGAAACTGTAGGTACTGTCCAATCCCTGTCGCTTTTCCTGTAGTGGCTTGGCAATGGCGGGGGCAAATCGGGAGCATTAGGAGGTGATGGAGGGCTAAACCGATGTTTACACGCACTGATGTTGTTGTTACAATTGATGTTTTCTACCTCAGGAATCTCTGTTCCCCTCTCTCTGAACATATCTCCACGATTTCCTTCTCTAAATGGTCGCTGGAAGTTCTCTTGTCTCCGAGGTCTACGCTTCCTTTTTATGATGCGACGGGAGGGCAAGATCTTGTTGGACTTTATGTTTCTTATGTATGTAACAGTAGAGATCAAGACCGTCACAAAAACCACCATTACAATGACACCACCAATCAAACCTAGGATTTGCATTGGATTATCTCTACTTTTCAATAATAAGGACGCCAAAGGTCCCCTGAGTCGAGTCTGTAAAAGAGCACAAAGAGAAATCAAGTCCATAGGACTCAACGATTATATAGTCTAGGCTTATGCTATCTGCTCAGAGAAACACATTAAAAGTCAGCGAGGTAAAAGCTTGACTCCCAGAGAGACTGTCAACATGTTTGGAATATATAGTAGATCAATAAGTAAATAAATAAATACAGTATGAAAGCTGCAAGGTGTCTCAGCAGCTGAAAACTGATTGATTAAAGATGAAATTTGTGCTACCACAAGCCAGACAAGATCAGAAGGGTTAAATGAGGCACCCACAAATACGACCATGTAGCCTCATCTTCATGAACTTTTTTGGTGTCATCTTTAGCGATTATTTAGACTGAACACATAAACAGGAAGTTGTTTGGAGCAAACTAAGCGTAGAATAAAAGGTACAATTTAGATATTATTCAGATTTTTGTAACTGTGCTCTTTTACAGAAACTTGCTTTTAAAACAAAAAAAATGAAAGACTGGAAAAATGTTTGTGTTGGTATCAATTAGAAAAATACGTTTACAGTCTTGTGAAAGTGTCTCATGGTCAGGGCCTCCTAATAATCTTTCTGATCTTGCCCCGCGGCCGGACCCGGGACTTTTTCACTGCATTCCAGTAAATTATAGTGGATATGAAAACGGTCAGACTGACGGCGAGGACTACAACACTCAAACAAATGCCGAAAACAGTCCTGGGCCGAGTTCTTAGACTCAGGAAATATGAAATCATTCTGGATTTGATCTGTAAGGGACACAATAACACAAACTTAACCCTATATATTGGTG
>JAZGTJ010007459.1:0-22807 GCA_036877575.1 Botia almorhae
TTTTGCTTTAGCAGTTGTCTTGCCTCATTAAATCTTGTGATCATTTTCCCCTTCCTCACATCCCAAATGAAGGCACCATTTCTGGACGTGGCTCCTGCTATGCAGTTTAAGTCTCCTTTGGGTTACAGTGAAACAGAGAAACAAAGAAAACGTTTTTCATTAGTTTTACTAATATCACTTTCAAAGTACAGTATTAATTATGGCCTTATAATAATGGCTACTGCTGTGTGTCATTCCTACCAGGGGCCCAGGACAGAGAGTAAACCACTCCTTCATTGCCCGGTGATGTGTACACAGCAGTTAAGGTGTTTATGTCCCACACCTTTATCGTCCCATCAAATGAGGCTGTAGCTAGAAGGTTTGGGTCATCTGGCTTGAATTTGCAGTCAAAAATGGTTTCAACATGACCCTGTAACAGGTAAACAAATTATAAAACTTTATATCATAATTATACCATGCCATGCAACTGCATGGCTGTGAAGTAGCTCACCTTTTTGAATATCAATTCGCAAAATTCTTTTCAAATTTGAACAGTTTTAGATGTACTTCAATGAATGATACTGCCAACTGCAGCAAAATATGTGTGTTCCCAAGGAATTACTAATAAAAATGTATATCTTGAATGTACTGTAAGTCACTTTGGATAAAAGTGTCTGCCAAATGCATAAATTTAAATGTAAAATAACCAGATAGAAGTAAATCAGCTGACACTGACAAACAATTTACTTCAGTTTTTATTCTAATTTTCAAAATTGTAATTCAAATTAAAATTGTATTTTAAAATTAAAAATGGCAATTATGTTTTATAACTGGGTGAAAGCTGAATTGGGGTGACTGGCTAGCCAAAACCAGGACTGTTTCTCTTACATCCATAAACACTCTCTCTCTCACAGAACCTTGCCACTGTAATGACTGCTCAGGAAAAGCCAAAATCATCATTACAGTAATGGCAGCATTTGTAGGAACAAAAGCATGAAAAATGTACCAAAATATAAATTTACTGTACGTATAAAATACATGCATATACAGTAATCATAGCATAAGCTGTATAAATGTCCAGACAGTGAATTCCTAAAAACAAATGCGCACCGAGGTCCACTTCTGAAAATAAAAGGACACACGAGGTCTGCACAGTTGTGGTCATACTATCACCTTAAATGCTCATTAATTTTCAAGGTCTACTGTCCAATATTCCTCACTCAAAAAGGTTATATTGCATTTTCATTTTTCACGAACAACAATCAAAGCAACAGCAAGAACTCATTGTCTGTCAAAACAACATGGACTCTTGGAGGAATTGATCAGGTGACCTTTAAAATTCCCACAAGGACGTATTCAAAACACCTCTTCAAAAACAAGATGACTGATACAAAAATATCCTTTATGCCATAGGTGCTCACTTGAATGCATTAACCAACATAACCTAAACCTAACCTACTTCCCATTTTATTTAGTACATTCATTTCGCATGTTACCTTCATGATATAAAATACAAAAAACACACATCTGAATGCTTTTCAATAAAGTCACTGTAAAGATAACAACAGCCATACCAAATCGCGCAGGAAGTCCCACTTTTTGGCACCCATATCGTACAGTCCCACCCCTCCATCCATAAAACAGCACACAGCGTGGCCAGGGGGGAGGGAGAAGGCCTGGTTCTGTGATAGAGTGGGTGGAGGCACAGCTTCACTGGTGGAGGAGGTGTAGTGATTCTTGGAAGGGGAGTTTGAACTAAATGCTAAGAGGGAGGAAACATAAAAATCAATACGAATCATTTTGACATGCACAAACACACACACGCATACACACACAAATATTAAATGGCGAGCATAAAAAAATACCTACATTTTTTTGCCGGTGGGGAATTTAAAACATGAAGTGCATGGAAGCCGGTTTTCTTCAGCTTGAAGTTATCCAAAGGCGTCGCTCTCGACACGTTCCATATTCTCAACACGCCAACTTGCGAGTCTTACAATTCAGTAAGTATAAACAACATACCATACAATCAGTGATGGGGCTTGGCTTTTTGTGCACGCTCAACAAAAGGCATAAAGTCAATTTCAAGCAGGAAAATAAACCACGTTAAAATAGTCTTGCCTAAAAAAGACCCAATTTAGCATACAATGTACTTTTTACTCACGCAAATATTTAACATATGTAAACAAACTACATTTATGCTGTTCTGAATTAAAATGTAAAAATAAAATGAGAATTCTATTAACACACCTAAGTAGCCCTAAGCTAAAAATTTTAATTTCTCTGTGTATTTATCTTACCCCCTGTGATAAACATGCCGGGGGCACTGGGCATCCAGGCCAGGCACTGCACAGAGGCAGCAGCGCTGGGGAAGCTAAAGGTAGTGATGCAGGATAAAGATTCAGAGTCCAGCAGTCTGATGCCATTGTGCATGTTAGCCACCAGCAGATAGTCTGTGCTGAGGGGGTCCCACTCTAGAGCTGTGACAGGGTCTTCTTCATCTGTGCCTTCTAATGACTCAGGCCGTAGTACGTGCTTTTGATTCTTTGCCCCTGAGGAGATGCGATTAGGAGATGCAGGTAATTACACAATGAGCTCATTATAAGTCCCAGCTTATTTAAAGACATAAACACAGTTATCTGCACAGTTTAGTCACAGTTTAGATCTGAATACAGTTCATATTATTAACCAATACTTTAATGGTTTGTAGATATTTAATTTTATAGTTATTTTTTCTTTTTATTATAATAGAAACAGCAGTATTTTAAAATCTTTCCAGGTACCCTATGTAAATTGCAGAAGTATTCTATATGTGGTGTATGCACCCCAGGATGACAATCACTGGGTCTTCTTCCCTAGGCCTGGAGCAATAATACCAGTTTGTAACCCCTGCTGTACCTCTACCCCTCTCCCCATACACACTCATACGTTACTTGAAGTATTTTGTCACTGATGAAAGGCCACGGTTTTCAAAATACAGTTCAGGAGAAAACTTAAGCAAACCTCATTGGTCACAGTCACCTGGTTGAAAGACTGACAGACTCCCATCAGTGTGTCCAAACACCACTTTTCCCTTCTTTAGTGGATGCCAGCGGAACAGGCAGATATCTGAGAGGAAACTGTGGGCCTCTTTGTGCACTGTGACTCCTGAGTCAGGCCCAGAGATGTTCCATATGTACAGAGGACCCCGATGTGATACGAAGGCTACACTGTCACCTGCGTTCCAGCACCAGCTGAGGGAGGCTGGAATACCTAAGATACATATGAACATCTCTTTAGACATATTTATTTAGCACAAGAATGCTTAGAACATATTTTTGTTTATATAAGTAGTATGTTACTTAGCAAGGGCACATGCTATGTTTGCATACTAGGTGTGTACTAAGTCTACAGGCAGCGGTACCTTTGGTGTTATCCAGCCGTGCAACAGCCTTCTGCTCGGCCACATTCCAGATGATGAGCAGATTATCTGCACTGGCACTGGCAAACACATCAGGGTTGTGTGGACACCATGATATGGCTGTGATGGTCTTCTTGTGCTCAGACATGATTGCTCGCAGTTTAAACTCATTATATCTGTGATCAAGCTGGAAGAAGAGACTTCAATCAGAGACACTCAAAACTATTTCAAATACAACAATTTCAGTCACATTACATCACAACCACAGGTTGCCATGTCAGTAACATAAAAAGTAACATATTCCTATGAATAACATTCTTTCTCCATATTGTTCTAATATGATTGAGGTTTTCAATTAGTAGTTAAAAGAAAAACATGCATTTTTGTTTTGTTCACATTGTTTTCACACTTGTGGGTGTCCAATGTGGGTGTTAAAGTAACAGTTAAAATAAAGAATTCAAACCAGTCACTTACTTGGTACACATATATGGCAAGCGTGGCACAATATGCAAACCTGTCTCCGCTGGCAACACACACATCTTTATTCCAAGGCTGACATCCAGCAGCCAGCAGGCCAACCTGCTTCACCTGAGACATCTTTACCTGGACACAGAGACAACAGTGACACCAATAAGGATTATGACACCATTGAGAATTTGTGACATGTCTGCTGGCCTCAGGGTTCACATGAGAAACAGCTGGAGCAGTAGCAGGAACCAAAGACAGGTGTTACAGCATTCAAATTTAAGGTGTTTCTAATTGTCTGGCTTATATCTGAGTGCAATATATCATGTTATTGAAGTGAATGAATGAGGCTGTCAATCTTTAACATTTTGTTAGTGTGACTCTGTGTTCCACTGAGGAAATAATGGCATATTGGTTGGACAATGTGATGATATGAACTTTATATTTTTGTGTGAACCATCCCTTTTTCTGTGATCATACAGTGCGAAAAACCTTCTTAAAACCATCTCTTATACTCTATGCTATTCTCTTGTACTCTTTTTATTTACAAGCATCATTTGGACAGAGGAGTATGTAAACATCATGAATATAGACATCGCTAGACATTTTCTTGGTGTCTCGATCCATTAGCACTGCATTTAAATGCACCGTGTCAGGTTAAAAACACTTCAACTTTTAAAAGCACGTCTCACCACTCCAGCGCTCTTCTCAATCCGGCTGCGCCGCGTCTTTCTGCGTTTGGTCGCATGAACGCATCATCTACCTTCTTTACATTTGAAGGGACACGGCTACGTCACGCTGCTCCTACCTTCGGTTCATTGTGATATTTGCTGAACCAACACAGGCTTTCCATGTCTGCTCTCTTTTTCCCTTCACAGACGCAAAGCAGAACGCGTCTCTGCGTTAACGCGTACAAGAAGACTTTAACGGTATTTAACCCAGCGCGTATGTGTGACTACTGCCTGCTGCGCGAGTATATGTGTATGCAGCAATGGGAGTGAGAAAGATACAGAGAAAGAAAGCATGCACATACTAATTGACTGGTGCAGGCTGTTCGTGTGGGAGAAGTGGCTGGAGACGAGAGCGACGGAACAGCTTCCGCCGGTAGCCAGGCAACAGCAAGATCCCTTCATTTAAACTTCCTCACTTACCCCCTCAACACAGACGCACAACCACACACCTCATCTCACCCATGCATAGCCTCGTTGATGGTGTTTATCCTGCACCTCCCTTCTAATGATTAATAAAATCACCTCAACAGCCCAGCACGACACACATACACATAAACACACGGACAAAGTCACACGCAGCCCACATCACACCTACGCCTCTGTTAAGTGAAGTCAATACATACATTAGTGCTTTTTTTCTGTAATGTGAGAAAAATGTCGCCCATTTTCAAATTGACTATTGACAGTCAAACATAATGAGAGACCATGCTGGAGTGACAGGGATGAAGTAGTGTACACAATATGTTTTAGGTACTAATTGATATATTGTCCAAGATGGTTAAGACTCCAATGACAAAATAACTGATCTGAGGCATCACATGTACTGACTGTTGTTGCTGAAATCTCTCCCTCTTATATTCCATCACACTTGTCAATTAAAAATGTAAAAGGGGTAACAGAATAACAGAATAAACTGCTTCCTTAAAGTGCCTTTGAAATTTCTCTGACATTTCCATCTCACCTGAGCTTCCCAAAATCAGAGAAGCACCAAGAAATTGTAAGACTTAAGGATTTTAACTTATCTTAGAATTAACATGCAATTCATGTTGTAATGTTTCACAGAAACTTAAATAGCCATTGACGCTTGGCCACATTAATGTGTTTTTTACTACTTTTCCACAGTATACGCAAATATAATGGAATTGTCATTCCTGTGGTGATGCTAATATCAGGCAGTGATATCCTGCAGTTGAAAGTTTAAGAGACTTTCTGTCCATCATGTGGTGATTAGTGTGTCGATTTGAGTGATTGAATTGCTATCCATTTCAAGTATGTCTGTATTTGAAGAGCATTTAAGTGTGATGTTTCATGATTGGATAGCAATCAGATCAGTACAGAATTACTGAGAGATACACAGACTGAATCCCACAAAACTTATGACCAAAACACAGCTAAAAATTGGCTACCGGGACAGTAGCGTTTCTTGGCTGTTACTCTGGGAGATCTTGTAAAATGTGTGTGTGAGTGTAAATGACCCCAGGCCTCCAAATGCCACGGAGATCGTGATCAGCAGAAGTTTGATCTTATTAGTGATGTCACCCCCATTACACCTCCCACCCCTTCGGATGAGCTGCGGGGGTGAGCGTGAGATGTAGACACACAGTGAGACACACACACAGGGAGAGAGGCCACTCATCAAACCGTTTCCTAGGTGATGAAGACTAACTCTAAGAAGTGGTTGTGATGAAGTGGCAGGAGCTCTGCTGTAGAGGGCCAGCGTGCCGCCCAGCCTCAAACATCATACACCTGAGTAACACGCCATGTCTGAGTAACACACAATGCATCACTCCTACGTACAGCCCACATCTGTTCCCACACCACCTAAAAAACAAATTACACGTACACACTGTGTCGTCTCACACACTTCCCAAGATCCTTTTTTATCAGATTATGAGTAACTTCTGTGAGTCACGCACGGCCCATTTAAATACACTTTATATATTTGAAACATCAGAATTTTACAAAAATCTTCTAGAACACAGACTGACAAACTGAACAAATTACTGACGCATATTGCCAGAGAAAATTTCTCATCCAGATAAAATATTTCCATGCAAATAGCATTGGGATATCTGTGATAACAATTGCATAATTTAAATACACTTCTTTCATCAGCCATATTAAAATACTTACATGCTAATATTTGTTTACTTATGTATGGGCATGAGCCCAATGAGATGAAGGTAAGGGAATCAGCAGGAACTATAACAGTCGCATTTTCTATTTCTAAATCAATTGCTTGTTGCTTAGATTAGCATCATTTTGTAAATATAGCGCTACACTCTAATGTCTGAGGAATTCAGAAAGATCATTTGCTTTCTCTAATCCTGGCCAGCACTGTAGCCAAATTAGCGCATTATCACATCGCACACCACAATACGTTCCTAACTCACAACACACTTTCAATGCAAGCCTGACAAAGAAACCGTCCATTAGCTCCATATAAATCTATATATAGACTAGAATGTGCAGGCTATAATGTGACAATAAAACAAAGACAATGTAATTTCCCAAAAAACAGGGTCTGTAGGTAAGAGATAGTAGCCACAGCTACAGATCCACTTGTTAGAATGAAAGCACTTGTTCCAGGCAACGAGACTGCTTAAAGTTACAATAAGACTAAATGCCCGCTTAATGAAAGATGTGATTTTTTATGGTTCCAAATATATATGACAATTAAAAAATATATTTTGTTTTGATTTTAATGGATGACGCAACAAATTGAGTAAAATATATATTGCTAAATAAGTTACTTATGAAATTACTTACTTATGTAAATTTAAGTGCAGCTAGACAGATATTTCACACAAAATGTAAGGTAATTATGAAACAGCATGGAAAATTTTCAACCAGAATATGATTCCATTCACTGATTGACAGCTTCCAAAAAACTGTTGATTCATTCACCTTCAAAAGACTGAAAAAGTATTTTGTCTACAAAGTGATGTTAAAAGTTAAAATGAATATATTGTTACATCAAATTACCATTACACATTGCATACACTAACCTCACAGATCAGAACAAAACTGTAGTAGTTTTGTAGCTGTTTAATTAAACTTTGCGAGAAAATAAAATCAAACAGACCTTTTTAGCTCAATTGTATCCTGTCATAAAGAAGACAAGAATATCAGTCATGTTTTTCATTGGCTGTAGCATGAAAACAAAGCAGAATGCTTTCATGAAACACCACAGAGCTCACGTCTGAAGTTCTTGAGTGAACTTAAAGCAATGAAAACGTTTGAATTGAAATTGTTAATAAAAAACACACATTTTAAAACACATTTTGTTCAAGCTAAAGACTGGCTTTGTGGAATGACTGTCAGCATTTAAGACTCAATTAGAAATTGGTGTCTGGAGAAAAAAGCTTAAGACAATCACAAATTCAGGAGAGTGCTGAACGTATTGGCGAGAGACTGCAACGTATTAAGAAAACATACAAACGGTGTGTAAATTATCACTAACCTATCATTATCACTATATTTAATTATCACTAAATTATCACTGTCTACTGCTAATGTCCGGCCACTGCTCTGAGAAAGTTACTGGCACACAATCCTAGTGTCTCCACATGGGGACTAAAGAGGATCAATGAGATGAGTGACAATGAAACAGACGTATTAGGGATTCTGCATATCTAAGCTGCTACTGCTCATAAAGACCTTTAACCAGTGTACAAAACAATTTTGTCACCTGACCTGTGCCATCTTCCCCAGTTGTCCTTTACATTCACATACTCAACACCTTAACTATATCTGCCACGTTGTCAATGCCAATCCGTCAATCTTTTCGTCTAAACACTTCAGGGAGAGTACAGATTTCCCCAGGGAGAGTATTAACGCTCCTAAATCTGTGATTGTGTCAAGCATTTCTCTCAAGATGGCTGTATTTGTTACCTTAAAACAAACCTGTCAGATCTGTGGCCTAATTCAGATCTAATCCAGCAAAGGCAGCATATACACAAAAGTGAATGTAAATGACACATCGTCGCTGGCACATTCTGATATGTTTGAGAACGTCATGCCGTTTTGATACTTGATCAACAAGTGGGCTAGCATAGAGTTCAGCGACTATCTAAACTGCGTGTGTAAGAGCCTCAGGAAGCTGCTGGTCATTAATTCTACTTGTCTAGCAGTGCAAAGGTTGTGGGTTCGATGCCCAGGGAACACACACACACACACACACACAGAAAAATGTAGACCTTGAATGTACTGTAAATCGCATTCAAAAATAAATGTAAATGTAGAACTGATTATGTATGACACGTCTCACTGCGTCTAACTGACACAGCATGTTGATGGTGTATTTTAAATTATAATGTAATTAGTGATTATAAGGCTGTGATATGCGCTGACAGCATAAAAACAGCGTCTTGTGCTGTTATCAATGACAGTCCACTTGAAGTTTTATCAAACACGATGATGGTCAATCAAATAGGAGATAAATTAAATAATTGCAAATCAGTAGACAAACGACTGTGGCTTTCTGTTTTGTAACTGTTGTTAATATGTTCAAAATCTCTTGGCTCTGTATTTTAAAAGTAATCTAAAACACACAGCGCAAAGCCCCGTTCTATGTCGTTTACCGTCCTGTTTTAACACATGTATTTGTATTAAACAAGAACGATGTACGGATATGACGATTATGTCCCAGGGAAAGTTAATCTGAGGTCTCTATGTTTGTTGCACGCATCGCTTGTCGTGTCGCCGGTCTATAGTGCAAGTAATGCTGAGAAAGTATTTTCTTAAACAGCAACGCATGTTTAAAAAACGTCAATATCTGGGAGAACAGAAAGCCATGTACTCGAATACGGCGTCTGAAATAAAACTTAAACGTGTTCATATATAATAAAGACCGCTTACCTCTCTCGACGTCAGCGGACAGCGACCTGGTGCTGAGATTAGGTGTATCGCTGGCGGAGAAACACTTGGTTTGTAGTTTGTTACGGCTGTCTCCGAATCATCGCGACGATTGGGCAATTCAGAAGTGACGTTTTCACGTTTTCAACGTAGATTGGTTAGTTGTCTAATCAATCAACGTACAATATGCAAAATTCACGTAATTTCGATTTGGGGCGGTGCTCAGGCGTCAGTGTTTTCTTGTATTTGTAGTCCAAATTGTGTAGTTGGAAAGAAAAAACAAAGAAATTGTCATTTATGTCGTTATGCTATAGACGACAGGTCGTAATTTGGCAGCGCTTTGTTTTAACCGACTGCAGTATGTGTTACCTGTTTCACTCTGGCCGCTACGCAGATGATGCATTATTAATCCAGAGATTAAGTTTCATCAGAGGACTTTCACCCCTATTGATGTGTTTGCTTGAGACACGACAGACGCATTAACTATGGATTAAATATTGAATTTAACACAGCGATAATAATCTATCACAGCTTCTCATAAATCACATATTTGCTTGTGACCATCTATATAGCAGATTATCCCAATTTACTGTGCACTGATGTGTAAATCTGAAAGGTATGTATTATTCGTCCATAGGCACGGCACTGGCAGTACATGCAACTCCGCAAATACACCAGCAGAGGGCACTGCTAAACTTAGTGATATTATTTGATGAGCTGGTTCAAGAAACAGAAGGGCGTGTTCGGTAAAAGAGTACAATATAACTAAAGAGCAGCCTACAATAAATGTAAATTAGGCAGTACTTAATATGTAAGTGATCCCTTAGTCAAGTATGCAGTGCCATGTGACTTTAATATCATATTTCCTATTCCGTCAGTTTATTTGTTTAATGTGTATTACTACAAAACTGCACTCCCAGAAATGTGATAAATGCGCAATATGAAGATGTAGGCTGATAAAGGCTAAACATCGCTGCATTGTTACAATCAGCATACGTTTAACCGCGGCTAAATGTACGTAACATTAAAGAATTTGATTAATTTGGTACTTTTTCTAGTTCAATGTACGTAAAGGTAAAGAATTTGATTAAGTTAGTACGTTTTTGTAGTTCTTCGCATATGCAGTTAACTTTTCACTCTCACAAGTGAATTCATTATATCATTAATAATTAAATACCGACTTTAATATAAACAAATTGTATTGAGTGAATAAAGTTGCCATTGATAAGTTTTCCCCGCCCGTCAGTGATCATGACGTCGATTCCACACAACTGGTCGTAGTGCTCTTTCAGTTCAGAGTATCAGACTTCTTAATTGTGGACTTTTCAGCGTTGGCGAGCTCTTATTCTCAAACATGGGTAAGTCATTACATTGTCAAACTGTTTAACTGCAGACGACTTTGAAGTTATTGACTGTCGAAAAGTTGCTGAGGACTATTTCACTTCAACTAAGGTGTCGTATCCCACAAGCGTAAAATACAAGTGTGACGAATTAGTATTTAAAAATGTCAGAACATTCAAGTTTGTTTCTTTTGCCTGTGAATATGTTGTCATCGCATTAAAGTGATACAATGTGATAATTGAACAAGTGTCTCGACCACACAACCATGATTTCCACCTATGAGTGACCCTGCTGAGAGTTTAATTTATGAACTAGAGCGAAAGATATCAAGTGTACACGGGTGCAGCGTTAGAGATCACATTTTTAAGTTTTGTTTCTTTTGAAATAGTTCAGTAAAACAGCATGTAAACAGTGTAACCTGTCGTTTTCTGTTGATACTAATTTTAAGTAGAGTGGTAATCAGCACAAGCTCATAATAAGATTATGCAGGTTGTCTCGTACCTTGTGCGGTTGAGGAGAAATGACTGTGCCTTTTGATGTCTGTTTCATTGAGACACTGAGGAGACACTCATGTTTACTTTAAGAAATTACAAAGTACTTCCAAATGGTTGACAGACAAGTGTTTTCAATAGTTGTAAGTGCTGAGACATGAATAGACCTAAAAGTGTGTTGCCCAGAGACTTGGAAAACCTGAGGTTCCGTGTCCTTTTTTTCCAGAATCTATGCAAACATGCAGAGGAAGAGTGTTATTATTGTCAGGAAAACTCTTCAAAATGATAGGAAATGGTCTCATTAGCTGCAAAACTGAGGGAAAACAAACGAGCAGAAGTTCATGCTTTTCTCACAAATGCACCTTGACATGTAGCATTACTGACAACCAGCAACAGTATCGATCACAGCGCCTTCAAAACCTCAGACTTGCTTCAGAGCAGAAACTGAATAGATTTTATCTAGGCACACAATGTTCCGTTCTTATTTTAGGTGCCAAGACCCAGATCTAAGACCCATATATTATGCAGAATCTGAAAGCACTGCTGTACTGGAATCTCACTCCATGCACTGTTTACTAGTTATACTTGGAATATGAAAATGACAACACTCGTTTGTGCTGAATAAAGACAGACTTTGTTGAAGCTCTCATTCATGATGTATGCTGATGGTTTGTCCCCTCTGTGTTCTCTCTTATATATTCACAGAGTCACATGATGGATAAATAGCCACATTATTGTGTCTCTGTTTGCAGCCTCCGCCAAACATTCTCCTCTAGTGTGGGGGGCCTTTGATAATCCTGACAAGCGTCTCTGTTTATGTGAGCCCGTCCTCCCCTCCTACTACCCCGTTCTCACTATTTCTTCACCGGCTGTCGGTTGGTCTAATGAGCAGAGCATGAGTTTGGGTTTGTGGGGTTCAGTGGCTTTAAGCTGGAATGTTGTCTCATAGGCCACACAGTCACGTCCTGCTACAGATGTACATTTGAAAGGTCAGCCAGGGCCTCTGGTGTACGCATGTATTTTTGTGTGGTGTGAGGGTACGAGTGCGAGCCTGTCAGATGGATGCACATTGAGAAACCATAAAAATTATGCATCTGTAGATTTAACTGTATGGTAATGAAGCGGTAGCTTGTTATGTTGCAAACATATATCATCTTCATAATGCAGCTGTTCGACAAAATACAACTGCTGTAGTGGAACACAGAAACAGTGTTTTGCAGGTAGTGGGAGGATAATGCACTAATAAGTACTAAATAGTACTAAATACTAAAAAGTTCTTAACAACATATAATGAATAGGAACAAACCAAAGCAAATTTGATTTGGCACAGAAAATGCCAATATAGGAAAATGCATTGTGTTTAATATCGGTGCTTAAGACCTGGAGAACTCATTGTTCTATCTTGGAAGAAGTGACTGCATGGATATATTTTCTCTAGCTTTCACCATTTCCTGTATGGAATGACAAAGTGAAAATTTCAATAACAGACAACACATCCTCCAGGCTGGCCAAATCTGTGAAAACTGGCTTGTATCCCCCATATTTTCCTTTCTTTACCCTCCTCTGAGATACGTCTTTTAACATTTCCAAAGAAATGATAAACAGTCCTCGGAAGAGATTGGTTTGGTTAGGTCTAAGCCACCTTAGCTTTATTTTTCATTCTCCTTCTGACTGAGGTTTTCATTTATTCTCATTGAAAACAAATCTGCTGGCTCATGCAATCATAGCAGTGGATCTTAAGTTGGTGAGCAGTTTTTCTTGTGCAGTGGGAACCTTCCTCCTGAAATCAACTCGCTGGTACGATGGGCAGTATATGCACACAGTACTGCAGTACCAAAGACCAAGGGAATAGCAAGTTTAATAAACTTGTATGAAGCATTTTTGACACCACCCAATGGCATTACCAAATGGAATTAATTATTTATTTTCAACAAATGGCCCAGTCTGCCATTGGTCAGACAAACAGATGTTTCCATTTCAAACTCACACTATTGGTTAAACCACATAAAAATATCACAGAGCAATAGTGTTTAAATTTACGTTGGTGAAATACTATAAATAGCTTACTCATATTCTGCAAATTATGCTGGGATACAAAAGTATTTTAATAAAGCAAACTTACAGCTTTAAATAGTAGAAAAGTGTGGATGGTGATTTGATTAAGACATGCACATTTGGCTAATATTCGTATTTATGCTAAAACTGTGTGCTTAAATCTCACCTCTGGGGGAAACAATACAGGGCTTGCAAAATTTCAAAATTCCTGGTAGCTCTTCGGGCAGGTACTCTTCAGATTTTGGTAGCCCAAAATGAATTTAAGTAGCCCAAATAAAAAAATACATTATATTTAATGTAGAATATTGTAAAGGAGACAAAACATCAATCAAAAACATTTTCAAAACACAAATAACAACAATTGTCTAAAATAATCAAATTACAGTCATCAATACAGATATTTGGTGTATATATATATATATATCTTTCATCAGCTTTCTCCATCTGTGCATCAGTCTCCACTCGCGCATTCAAACGCGATTTCAATACCCCACATATTGATAGTGGCTCCCCGATGCTCGAACATTACATACAATATAATTACCTGACTAAATTTGCAAGAGAATCCGAAAGCATTGCAATATACTTTTCCTTCTTAAGAGATTCCTCCAGATTGGCAGGGCAAAATACATTTTAGTAGCCTGACTGGATGAAACAATAGCCCCGGGATGTCGGGCTAGCGATTTTGCCAGCCCTGCAATAGATAGACAGATGAACAGACAGACTAAAAGATGTAACTTTATTGATCCCAGAGGGGAAATGTAGTTAACTTAAGTCACCTAAAGAACTTTAGACATCAATGTGACTTTGCATAGTGTCTAAACCAGTAAAGTAATAGGAGGCATAATATGGCCTGCGGTGAATTCCCACTGACTGTCAGTCTGGTGATGCAGAGACTTTAGTGGAAACAGGACCCTGGAGCAGTTTAAGCTTCTGATGGGAAATACAGACATCTGTGCTGGGAGCACATAAGTCTTTTGTGAAGTAGTATATCTGTTAGGCTACTTAATAGTTTTAGTCTATGGCCAGAATAAATCAAGTTTCTATGAGCTGAACTTTATTTAGTAGGAATGGAAACTTTTTTCCCGGGCGCACAGTCTAGAGCTATATGTGTATTTGTGATGTAATCCTAAAGGAATTGATACTCTTAGGATTTGGTGATTTTGCCAATTTTTATTTATGACAACAGCCAATCAGATCTGATTATTCCTGCACAGAGCAAATTCATTTGTACAGGCAGAGGGTATAAAATTGAGTTAGGATACATTATTGTATTTATTTATGTTTCACATCTGTCTGTTGTATTATTTTATTTTATCAAAACATGTTGTGACGATTGAAATTATTTTGTCAGACGTTGTTGTGGTCCTTGCAGTTTTTTTCTTAATTTGTCTTGTAGTTCATGGTATTTGTAATCTTAAAGGCTTTGGGTGTAGTCCACTGTGTTGTGACCAGGGCCCTTTGCAATCCCCTGCGGAATCCATGCAGTGTGACGCAACTGCGTGACCTTCATCCTGCACAATAGCTGCTGTGGCAATGCTCAGGGTCAGTAATAAGCACAATGGCAGTGGCACAAGTGGAAACAAAGGCACAGTTATTATTTAGTCTCTGTTAAGTTTTTATTTCATTCTGTTTGACGTTAAGACTTTTCAAAGATGTGTTTTAAGAGACCGATCAAAATGTAGTGTTATTGAAAATTATTAAGTTTGGTTGTCAGTGACATCAGAAAGCAAGTTCATAAAACGGTTCATAAATCTTAAATCATAAATCACAAAAAGTTCTTAAATCTTTGACATCAAACCTAGACCTAAATCATAATTGATTTAAGAGCTAATTTTCAAATGATTTGATAAACTTAAATAATGTTTTGATTGCATGTTTCATGACTGGAACTGGCTCACCACCATGTTGAGTATGCTTATTTATACAGACGTTTACATTCAAATGCGACATATCGATCGCTAAATACGCTCAAAGTATTCATCCTTTTCTCTCACAAATGTATTGATTCACTACAGAAGACATTTATTATCCCCCCAGTATGGATTAGTTTAATAATGGATGGATGCAATTTTTAATATAATGCATTATTAATAGTTTTGCTGTATTATTTTCTTATCATAGTTTTGTCAACATTAATTGAAGAGAGATGAAGCAGTGAAAGCAGTGAAGGGTGGAGGTCTCTCTCTCTCTCTCTCTCTCTCTCTCTTACACACTTTGCTTTTTGCTAGAAGAGACTGGGCTGTCTTGAAATGTGTAGGTGGGATTCAGAACAATAGCTAGGTCTATAAGTAGCATTTTCCATGTCTTTCCCAGATATTGTCAGTGAACTACCATGAATTACACTCTTTGTTCTTTCTTTCTGCCTGACCAAAAGATCAATTTTGACTTATGTGCCTTTATTTAAATGTCAGATTACTACTTTTCATTTCTCCTTCCCACAGAAGTGGCAGTTCACATTTACTCAAGTGCACAAATGAATTGTATCACAAAGCATTGGAGTGTTTCTTTTTACCATCTGTCTATGATGATATCACACTTGAAGCTCTTAAACTATAATTCAGGCTGCACCCATTGGTATATTGCTCATGTTAAAGCTCATGCAAAAAACAAAAGCATGACTTTGAAAAGAACTTGTCAGTGGCAGCAATAGATAACAAAATAGTAAATACCAGAAAGGAAACAAATATGAGTTTATCACCGTTTTTACATCACTGGCTGATCTGGTCAAATGAGATAAGAGAGATTCAGCCTCCATTTGTTGACCCATTTATTTGTCCTGCTCTTTACAGGCAATCTATAGGTGGTCACATGGTCACTGTATATATCATTATATTCAGCAGTTATTTTTGTAGCAATTCAACAACCAAAACAAGCCAATATTCACACTTCTTTGGTTACCACAAACAACCAGACTTGCTTCATATTGTGCTTAACGGCACCTCTTGATAACATATTTGTTCTTGTCTTGAGTTTGCACACCCTCCGTATTATTGCATCGCTCCATGTTTTGTTTTTGGTTTTTTAATCGGTTTATGTGTAAATAACCTAAAATGGTCGGGCACACTAGTAACGACAAAATATTTACTGTGGTATGCACGGCACATCCCAGCTCTAAGCCCATCCATTTATCATTGGATTCAATTCTGCTCTGAGCATTGGTACATGGCAATCTAAAATTGAGAGAGAATGTGAGGCTAGTACTACATCATGTTATCGCTCAAACGGTTTATTGTATTCAGTGCCAGTTTTTATCTGCAGTAGTTACACGATAAGGTGGCAGGGTGCAATCATATCCTCCACTGCTTGTTTGCATGTGTTTTCTTCTCTTCATCAGAAGGGTAGATGTGAAGCAGTCTGTTGCCATGGTTACAGGCTAAAACTGAACCGCACAGGAACAAGTGATAAGCCGAAGCTAATTTGTAGTGTTCATTGTCAGCTGATTATGTGACATGGTAAGACATGGATGGCACCTGAAATTACTCACGGGTTCACTCAATAAATATACTGTAGTTCTGACTGTAAATCATGCCACATATTGTAGTTCACTGTATTGGGAAGGGATTAAACAAAACAATCAGATACTGATGTAAACAGTCAAACCCTTGACATTAAGCCGAGTTAATAACTTTAAATCAATCCTAAAAAAATATTCAATACCACTCTGTGTGTTATTTTGTTTATAATTTCATCTTAAATAAAAAAAACATTTTGTATGTGGCAGTCCTTCTCACATTTGATCTTTGGCAATACATTGTGCTGTCATCGGTTGACATCAGTACACACACACATATAGAGGATAGAGCACATTATGGGTATAATATTGGGCAATATACAGCAAATTAAGTTCTTCATTAAGAATTCAGACAGCACTTCAAAATGGCTGGCATCCAATATAGTGCACTGTATAGGGCACAGGGAGTGATTTTGAACAGAGTAATTGTTTAATTAGCCACTACACACGCCCACTAGAGCATGAGTGTATATGATTGCACAAAACATTACACTAACAAAATATTTTATTGCATAATGCATAACCATTAACTGTACACACTTCTCTGTTCATGCATTTCCCCCTGTATTCAGGTCACAGAGCTTTGAGGAAAGCTTGCAGGGTATTTTTACAATTAAAATAGAGACCTCATTATTCATAACTCAGGTGACATATTGTTCCCTCTTGCCTGAGGTCAAAATCTCAATCGTAATTACTCAAGACTTCACTTTCTTTTCCTTCATTAACTGTAGGCTTACCTAGAGCCTTATTCTGGCAAATATAATCACTTGAACATGAAGCCTGTTTGTGCGTGTATTTGTGTAAATGCATCCATAGAGAAACAAGCACTGTTTATTAGAGAAACAACAAGCAGGGATTTAATCATTATTTAGATACACAGTTTACAATGCATTATTGATCAGCTGTGCTTCATGTTTCTTCTGTGTTGAAATGACATGACACATATATGGTGAGCCACACGCTGGGCTGTCATTAACCCCCTGCTGAAATCACCTGCCTCATTTGACTTTATGATCATCACGACAGACTATTCTGAGCCATTAGTATTGAAATTATTATTATGAACATCATCAACTAGATTACAGTAAAAGATCTTTAATGGGTCTGGTTACAGAAAGTTATATTTAAAAGGGTTTTAAATTGGGCTTTAGGAAATAAAATCTCCTTCTGTATACAAACCATCCTTACTAATATAGTAAAAGCCACAAAGTTGTAGTAACGTAATGTAGGAAGGAAAAACAATGCATGTATGAGAGATTCAAACTAACAGCATCTAAGGTGAGTGTTTTTTGTCATTGGTGGGAGAGTGACTAACCATCACTGCAATACAGCATAATGGTAATGCCATATGTTGAATACAGTCCTCAGGAGAGCTTATTAAAGTAAGTTGTGCTAAAGCAATTTGTATATGTATGTTAAAACAGGTCATCTATAGAATGGGCCACATGGCTAGCTAGCTAACAAGCAAATTTAACCATCAGACTTCAGAATCAAAACGCAGAATCTGTGATCAAAGATTAATTAGATTACATACTCTGTGACTAGTTTTATCCTGGGAATCAAAAGCATCTGTGTTTTATCATTGTTTAAAGCATCATAAGAACATTAAGTGTTTTTATGAGCTCATCCAGGAAGAAATCAATAGACAGCAGTTAACAAGAATGATTGACACATTTATTCTAGCATTAAAATCCATTTAATGCCCTGTAAAGATCTTTTCCTGTAGGCGATAATGTTGGGAACAGGATCAACATGACTCCCATGCAGTGTACCAGACTCCTCCCACCGTACACATGTATCTATTGAGCTGCTGTTTGTATCGAGCCAGTTGGCATCTGAGATCAGAGATGCAATGAAGGTGTTTATAAGAGAGGTTGAAATATGTGAGGGTATGAGTAAGGATTCAGTCCTGTTTTCTGAGTGCTATTTCAAGGGAAGTATCAAGGGAATCCTTAGCTATAGCAGGATTCCATTGAAAAATGCAGAGATTTGTTTTCTGTGTCTTCAGTAATTACAATGGAAGCTTGAGCACAAAGTATATTTTGCTATATTTTTTATCAACACAGTTTGCTACCGTTTATTCACATATTCCATGTACAGCCTGAATTTTCTAACCACAAGGACGACCTGATGTAACTGTTTTTTGAGGTGGCGAATTTGTATGAATTCGTTCAAAGTTTATCATACAAAAATGTATGTTTTTGACAGAAAGAGCAAGCATAAAGGTCCACACCTAACCCTAACCATTATTGGGGTGAAAGCAGGTAGTACAAAAACACAGAAATGGGATTTTACGAATTCATACAAATTAAATCAAATCGGCAAAATAAATAGTTATAAGATTGCCATGAGATTGTGTTGGCATGGACTACTGCACGTGATTAAATGCTTAAATATAAGGTCCCACTAGGTGGCAGCACTCACAGTTTGGCTGTACTTCAGCGCAGTAATCAGTCAAGATCAAGATTGTTTTGGTACAATTTTTAAGACAGAGTATAACAGTGCAGTCATAGTTGCCATGGGCTATGCATGCATGCAACTATCGCATTGTTTTAAAAGCATGGAATATAGTGTGATATACTTACCAATGCTGTCTATCCAAAGTGTTTTTTCAGCTCAAATCATGGTAAGCATGGTTACTTTCACTTGGTATCTGCGCAGGGATACCAGGAAGAGATTTAGGATGTATGCGACATAGCTATCCATAAACACAGTAGTGCATAACCAGAAGTTTTTACACCTATAAAAGTAGTCCAACCTCGAAAGGTGGTTAGGGCAACTTTCAGCTCAAGTAACAAACACCATTTTACTTAAGAATTTATGTGTTTCTGCTCTTACTAAAGGGCAAGTTAAGTTACTGTAGCAGTTTAACAGCATGTCACAGATTTGGTTCACAGACATTAAGTTCACAGCAACCCAGAATATTCCTTTAATTAAAGCTTTCCTGTCTTTTATTAGAAGCTGGGCTGGAGAATGATAAAGTATTATGGGGACTCTACTGGCAGGCAATGTGCTACACAAGCCAAATTATGGCATCTCAAAACTAAATTACCCTCCTCATACTCATGAGCTGTCTTCAAAAACTAGCTATTTAAATTTAATATTCCAGTCCTTTTGATTATATGATCCTAGAAATGGCTGCTTATGTCAGCTGATGTATTGACTGTTTTCATGAAATCAATACAAACAAAATGGTGGATAATTTGTTTTGGGTGTTGTAAATGCTTTTTCCAAAGGGCTCAATCCTGAATTCTGATGCGCTGTAATCACTTTATCTCAGAACTGTTTATTTGTTAAATACTAAAGATGTTCTTCTTTCCATTATTACACTTTTCTTTGTGCATATCCTTTTTATGTGAACAACATAATCATTGTGAAGAAATTCTGTCAACCGCCATATACAGGATGTATGAAAATGTCAAATGTGTGTGGTACCTTTTTAATATTTTTTCAATAGAGGCAATCATCCTTCCCCCATTGCAGCCCATTTTTGTGTCTTTCTATCACAAATCAACAAAAAACCTGCACATTTCAAACTCATTGAGACCATATGAGATTTTAATTGAAGCAGATAGATTGTTCTGTAGCTCAAGTCCAATAACGTCTGTAGTGTATACAGTGTATTTTGTACATTTCTACATACATTTCAGATAAACAAAACATTTCTGTCAGGTTTGCAGGCATACAGATATGTGGATTGTAGTTAGAAAAGTTAGTTAGTAGTAGTCGTGTGATAAGGCTCAGATGGTCATTGCCAGTGCTCTGTAGAATTAACTAAACTAAAGATTAACTAAAGAATTGGTTAATCTTTTTAATATTAAAACTGATTAGTGTCTAACAATTTCCTTCCCCACTTTCGCTCTTTCTCTTTCACTCAAACCAGAATGAATCACAGCGTAAATCTGTCATTAAAGATTATTACGCACACTGGGCTAATTGATTGAGGTATGGTCAGATTTAATTTGTGTTGCCAAACGAGAGTAATTGGAATCTATCTTGTCTGGAGAGTACTGAAGCTAATGAATTGGATTGTGTGGTTTGAATCTACATGCATGCTCTCACTGTAGTAGAGAAAACTGGAGAGCTCCTAAATTAAAGAAAGGTTTAAAAGAGAAAGTTGTGGCTGCCCCCGCTGGAATTATATGAAAACATGTCATTTTAACATTTCCCATAACCCATAATTTGCAATGACTTTCATCAGGTTTTTTATTAGATTCCTGCAATATAGTAATTTCTGCATCTGTATTTACAGTAAAAAGATACTGTTATACAAATAATTTTAAAAAGTCTGTATAAATTAAAAGCAGTACAACAAACAAAAAATATAAATGTAAAATTGAACTTTAGTTTGCATTATGAAAATGAATTCATTTATGTCTCAATGGACAAAAAAAATCTGATATGGGGATGAAATATGAGCCAGACAGGTTGTTGGTTTTGTGGGATTCACCCAAACATAGACACAATGTTCAGGTCTCACATAGTTGGTAAGAAGCGAAACAGATGTGTGTTATGCAAGCAGGTACCTGTGTTGAACTGCAGAGAGTTTTTTTCTTTGAGGTCTGGTTTGATTAATTTAATCATTACCATGCTGCAGCTCAGCAGGGTAGAAAACAGAAAGCTCGTCATTCACATTGCAACAAAGAGAAATAAACAACAACAGCAACCTTATTAGAACATTCAAGACTTTCTAAGATACTCAAAGCAGGTCAAGATGCTCATTAATAATTGTGCAGGCATGATGACTGCAAAACATTTGAGAGATAAGCACATGTCTAGAGTGTAAAATGTACTATTCCTCAGAGCAGGTACTCAATTTTCATTTAAAAAAATTATATCTTGAATTATTTTTACATTATTTTTAGTACACTTGTTAAGCAATCCTGATTTAATTTTGCCATATTTTTTTTTAACTATGACCCCTCCCTCCCCTATCAGGATATCATCACAAAAAACACAAACAAATCCTTTTTCTTAGTCTTTCTCCATAGCTTTTATTTCAAAAGGTGACTTCGTTCTTTATTATAAATGTGCAGGCCCAATTCTGTCACTTTCTCATGGCTCCAGACATTCTGATTGGATGCTGGCCCTCGCAGCAAGAGCCTGTGGGGGGTATCATTTCCACCTCCTCACTCTGCAGTCAGCGCAGACAGCGCCCAGATAAAGACCTGTTAATCTCTGTTTGTACTTGTCAAAGACACACACCCGTCTGTGTGATGTCACCGTGGCAGAAACAGCTGTTGTGTCATTGGTGTAATGTAGAAACTGGTGCTGAAGTGCACAGTGGACAGTGATGTTTTTGCAGGGGCAGGGTTTCCTTTGTAAATCGCATGTGTAAGGCAACAGTCTAACTTTGTCATAGTATCGTTACCGTGGTTACTGTAGTGGAGTGAACAGTAATCCAGTGGTCCCGTGCTGTTCTGGTTCTGGCATTTTTAATCATCCCTAATGTCTCTCTACTTGTGGTCCATTTAAAGCAATATTACACGGTTGGGAATAATGTAGAAAGGCACGCACTTATCTGTATAAGATCCAGAATTCAGAGAATTAACTGCAGAATAAAAAACCAAAGCATAAAGTTCAACAGAACAGCCTTTAGACGTCTGAGATTGAATTGTGTCACTGCACAGTTCAGGAAAAGGACATTAATTATGTCTTGCAAGGTGCCCAGGAGAAATGTTGCCTCTACAATTGTAAAACTTTGGACATTTAAACCCCTCAAGATTTCTAAAACCTATTGCAAACTTAGATGGAGATCTCCTGTCCAGTGGTAAAAAAAGAAAGAAATCTTTGTTTCCTACAACATTTTTCTCTTGTTGACTTGTGATATCTTTCTGCAATGTGTATATGTGTATATACATATACCACAAAATTAAAAATGGTTAGAGACTTGGACTTGTAACCCAAAGGTTGCAGGTTCTATTCCCACAGCTGGCAGGAAATGACTGAGGTGCCCTTGAGCACGTTCACACCT
>JAZGTJ010007460.1:0-22807 GCA_036877575.1 Botia almorhae
GAAACTTCAGGAAAAATGCGCTCATTTGCCTTTGAGCCACCAGAGGGCGCTGTCAGCCGAGTCTGATGAGATCGTGTATACAACAACAGGAGATGTGGGCATTTACTATGATGATAGCGGTGAGACCCTCTAAACTTCATACCGCGCAATTGACGCCAAGGTAATTTTTTTTATTTTTGGTGGCAGGCGTCTAATCTATTTAGGGCGAAGTTTAAGAACTTTAAGGCACTCAAATGGGTTTTTTCCTATGCTAGCCAATTTAAATATGTTCTGTCACTTATTTATGTATTTAAAAAGATAAAATGAGCAGATCATATAAGCAGACCATATGGTGATATACATGTAAATAATTGCAGTCTTTTCCCTTGGTATCAGGGAGGAAATTTGTAAGTATTTTGATGCGCTTCTGGTACTTGACAAGCGCCAGACTTCCTGATGACACTACAGAGGGAGCAAGAGTATTCCAGGTTTCCATTGGTGGAGATGGAGAGAGACCAGAGACCAAGAGGCTCCTTACAGCCAATTATGAGTGAGTGGCAAAGTTACCTTCCTGTTGTCATTGTATTTGGCCTCATTGAGTAAGATGAAAGGTTGTTGTAAAATACAGTTTTATTGTCTTTTGGCTTGATATGTAAATATTACATGTATGGAAAATGTATGTTTTAATAACTAGTGTTGTAATACCATGAATATCAAGAAACACAATTCATATTGTCTTAAACATAATAAAAGTAGTCTAACATTTTATTTTTTATTTTCTCTGACAGATTCCAAAGGGAATTTACCCAGGGCGTAACCCCTGACTGGATCATCACAAGAATAGAGCACTCAAAGCTTCTTGATTAAGTGTGTTGAACTTGGAGAGGAAGATGTTTGTATTTGTTTTAACATTGCTGAACATGCCATTAAAATGTAGGCATAATTTACTAACCTTCACTGGATGAACATTGGGAAATAACGCTGTAAAAGTTTTGACTCCAGATATTTCCTGTTGACAACAGAAAGTTACGTTCATTTCTTCAGTGTATAAAACTGACTGTTTTTTCTCCACTCATCTCAGATTAAGTATTTTTATGAATGTTTAAAAAATACTTTTTTATTTTCATGGATGTCAATTGCCTCCACATTGTACACAGTTTGATCCTAGAAAAACGTTTAGAAAACGTATATTTAACAGACAACATAACTGTTAGTTGTTGGCTGCAAATGTGCTAAATATCTACGTGAACTGTAAAATTGTACATAAATCAAAAGGATCAATAATCAATCATGTATCAATCGTGTGTACATAATCACAAATCGGTCTGGTAAAAGGTGATAAATGGTTAGGGATACTAATGGGGTTTCTGTTTTAAAATGCGCTTTACATTTGTTAAAGTACAGAAATGGAGTTTGAAACCAAACTTTTTTTAACCATCGGGTCGTTATTAGCGCAAACGTTTACCATTAAACAAAATATGATTTTGCTACTGTATCTGAGGTGTTATAGAAACTACGTTCCCCGTGTTGATCAGCAATGTTATGATCGGATGTTATTAATGCGTCCGCATTTAAAACAAAAATACTGAGATAACACTCTCTCCCCTTTCCCTCCGTTAAAGCCCGCCCAATAAAACGCTTTCTATTGGTTAACCCCATACATTTGTGCTCACTGGCCATTGGCTAATGTTCCTGCCATTATCGTGACGTCCCGCGAAGAGACGCGTGACAGATTCGTAGGAGGTTTCCAATAGGTTTAAACAGGCTGTGTGGGTTTACAATGAGGAAAAGGAGACTGGAATAAAATGAATGTGTAAATAAAGTCAAGCTGATTTCGTGGAGAACATGGGGTTTGCTGCATACGCGTTTTACGGCTTTGCTCTTGGGTTTTTGCTCGTGGGGTTGCGCGAACTGTTGTTTGGTTTCGAGGAGAACCGATGTAGCATGACATACATGTTCGAGTACCCAGAATACCGAGTGAGTAATGCAACAGAAATAGTCTAGAAATTACTACTGTTTTGTTCACATGTTTGCATAAATACATAATGTTTTGTTATCAGGGCGACATAACTAGCTCACAGTTTAGTGTCAGGCCATACGTGCATTAGTTCCAGTCATTCTACCTGTTGTTTTGGCAACAGGAATCAATTAAATTACAAGCATCGGTTATTATACAAGGTTTATATTGTCAGAATATACCACTTGGGTACAACTGACTTCTGAAGTCCACATGCTAAACAATGTTGCCCCATTATACTACAGTATTCCTCTTGGTTTATATAAATTCATTGCTTATTATGGCAAGCAGACATATAATCTCAAACATAAATCTCACAATCAGACGTAAGTCTCATTCAGACATGCAGCATGATCTGTAATAACATTTGAGGCATCATTTGTTTCCTAGTATTAGAAATCATGTTTTACACTTGTTTTTGTCCGGTCGCGTCCGCAGCGCGTGCAGCTCCCGCGGCGCGTCGCGCGCCAGTACCCATCATACGGGCTGTATCTGTACGGAGAGGGCACATATGCTCAGGAAACCAGAGGACTCAAACTTACGGGCGCACCTGTGCTCTTTCTGCCCGGCAATGCAGGCAGCTACAAGCAAGGTGAGTGGCAACTGTTTTTCTGTAGCATTTCTGCGCATTCAAATGATCTGTCTTGTGATAGTCCCAGACTTTTCTGTAAGTCCAGCGGGCTGAATGGTGATTGAGAACATTACCGTTAGTTCCATGGGAACTGTGCACCAGAACTGTGCACCGCAGTCTTGATGGAAAGATGATACATTTCCGGATTGAACATTATTTGTTCTCCAGACATTCCTCTTTAAAAGAAATGAAGTACCAAATTTTTGCAGTGTGGCCCACACTTTTTTGACAACTGAAAATATGTACAGTTTACCAGTACCACTTATGAAACCACATTTAGAACCTCATATCTCAGGGACTGAACCAAGTAGGCCTCTAAATATGCAAAAGAAAAGTTCCCCAAAAGAAAAGTTGATTAAGTATGAGAATTTAAAAAAAGGACATTATGATTTATCTAATACGTATTGAGTTACAATCATGTAAAGTTTGTAAAAAGAACACAAGCAGTGCTTATTCCTCATTCTTGGCATATAATACAATAATAATTGTAAAAGTCAACAGATTTTTTTTACAGAGCAACCAATGTTTGTGTAACACTAAAATAATGATGCTGGCATAATTCTTTGCAGGCATAAGTTACTTTTACCCCCTCTAACATGACTCCAGATTTCAGCTAAAATTACATGCTTTTATTGACATGCAAGCATTTGAGCTTAAGTGCTTTTGCTGTAAATAAATAAGAACACAGGATATATAACGTAAGCTTGTTTTGGATATAGCCTATGTATAAGATTGCTCTGAAATGATGACAATCTTAATAATTAAACAAATAGCGTCTTTCTCATGAACCTTAATTTAAATAAACAAATGTTAGGTTTTGATTAGCCTAAATATTCGTATACAATATTATTGAAAATGATCAATTCCTTGCATGATTATGTAGGCTATGCTAGTGTTCACTTGGCTGGTAGGTGTTTGTAGGGTCGTTATAGAGCATGTGGTTGAGGTGGTAGTGGCACTTCTTTTTCAGTCTGAAAATGACCACAACAGTCACACGTTGTGGCTGCAGTTGGAACAAGGTTAACGCTGAAAGCCCCATTTTGTTTTTTTAGCTTTTCCCCCATTTAGCTTTCCTGTAGCTCAGTGGTTAGAGCATGGTATTAACAACGCCAAGGTCATGGGTTCGATCCCAGGGATTGCACATACTCAATGTATAGTGATCAATGTGTAGTATAATGCAATGTAAGTCGCTTTGGATAAAAGCGTCTGCCAAATGCCTAAATGTAAATGTAGTCAATTAGAAAACCAACTAGCATCTTAGAATCTTTTGCTGATGCGTCTTTGTGGGCTCAGTTTATGGTGTTAGGGCATGTGGTTAAAAACAAAGTGGTTATTCTCAGAAAGATGAATCATCAGAGCTCTCTGAAAAATAAAAATTACCACAAAAATCACACTTCTCAGGTGCAACAGGCACAAACAGTTTACACTGGAAATCATTTTAAGAGTTATTTCAATCAAATAACAACCAACAGCACAGAGACTCCAGCACAAAGGCGTTCAGGGGAGTGCAAAGCAATTTGAAAACATTTTGTTTCTAGAACTTGGAATCGTACCACAGATCTTACCTGTGCCAATCAAATAAACCTGAAATTTAAAAAGAATGCAATTTCTGAAAAAGGTCTTTTTTTTCATGAGTAAGTTGCTTTACTCTTTCTTGCAGCTCGTTCTCTGGGTTCGGTGGCATTAAGGAAAGCTGAAGACTTGGACAGACGGATCCATTTGAATGTCTTTACCATTGATTTCAATGAGGAGCTAGTGGCGCTGTATGGGGGAAGCTTGCGCAGACAGACTCAGTTTCTTCATGAGAGCATCAAAGCCATCTTGCGCCTTTACAAGGTCAGAGGTGAAGAGGTCATGAGGTCTTTCAGTCAGTCAGTCAGTCAGTCAGTCAGGTTGTAAGCCACTTGGTCAGTGGACCACAGTTTGCAGAATACTTAATTAATTCATGAGCTTTGACAACCATTCTGTTAAACAATGTTAAAACTTGTTGGTCTTATTCCAACAACTGCAGGACTGGCCTGACCCTCCAACAAGTGTGGTTTTGGTTGGTCACTCAATGGGTGGAGTAGTAGCAAGAGCATTGTTCACCCTGCCACGTTTCAACCCACAACTGGTCAGCCTAATTATCACCCAAGCCTCCCCCCACAAGGCACCTGTACTGTCTCTGGACCCTTATATACTGGGTAAGAAAACGTGCTACCCTTACATATGTGCACAGTTGCTTTATCTTCAGTATGTTAAAGATTGAAAATTTAACCATGAACCTTCTTAAACATACGCTGCCAGTTAAGAGGTGTGTAGTGAATTCAACACTTTGTGTGTGTTTATGGTAGAGTTTTATACTGCAGTCAGTAAGCGCTGGTCCACAGGTGCTGAAGAATTGAGGAATGTAACCGTTCTCTCTGTGGGTGGGGGTTACCGGGACTATCAGGTGCGCTCTGGTTTGACTGCGCTCTCCTGCCCCATCGATGACCTCAATAAAATGTCCCTAGTGGTAGGTCTACTAATCTAAAATCTTTTCTTTTTTATAATCGTTTTTAGATCCTTCATTAAAGGTTCTCCGGAAGGATTTACATAACAATCTCAAACTAAAATGTACGTATCTTTTTACGGCTGATTTGGTCGTTGGTCCCTAAGTATTTTGTGAATTCATTGTAGGTGACTGCAGTTCCTAGGACCTGGGTTTCCACAGATCATCTCTCCATTGTTTGGTACTTCTGTGCACCCAAAACTCTCTGCATTTGATCATTCTTTAACTTATGAACTAATTGGTATTTAATGGTCAAAAATGTCATCCTTTGTTTTTTGTTACACACTAGCTTAGTTCTCTGTGCTTTGTTTGTTTCTTTGAAGGTGCAAGGAGCTGGTTCTGGCCACAGTCAGGTCATTCTTTGACCTCATTGAACCTGAAACAGGGCAGGTGAGTTGTACCCTAATATAGTTTGTATTTAACCATGTGTTTGGGTTTGTTATTGACTGATTTTGCTCATCAGTTTACAGAGGATCCACAGAAGCGCATGTCTGTGCTAAACTATCACTTCTTCAGACATCCAGTACAGCAGCCTGGAGAAAGTCAACATGCCCTCGTCACGTTCTCAGGTTTGTGTGTGTGTGTGTGTGTATATTTATGGATTTATCAGTGCAGATCTCTCTTTCCCAGCTAAAAGCTCATATCTGTCTCTCCACTTCGCTTTTTGTCCAAATAGCTCCTCCTGAGGCATGGAAGGAGGTCAACACACTCCGTCTGTTCTATAGTGCTCCCAAGGTAAATGTGTGTTTCAGGCACATTATTGGCATCAGTGTCACATTCACTGTACCAGGATGTAATTTACCCCTTTTCTCAACTGTCTTGGCAGGAAGCTCAAGACAAGTATTTCCTGTTTGCCCTCTCTAGTCGAAGGAAAGCCTACAGTCATTTTTACTGCCGTAGTAATAATATGGTGAGGAAGAAACACTGTATTACACATTCCTATAGGTCAAATCTGAAAAAAAAAACATTGTTTGTTTCATAAGCGTTGATATTTGTATAATTATTGCATATTAATATAAAATTAAACCTTTACAACACAGTAAATTCAATCTCAAATACTGCCAGAAACATGACTAGCCTCTGGGTATTGCCATGAATGTTTTCAAAGGTTTAGTGGGTTTCTTCCTCAAGATTCTTGCAAATTGTGTCATAAAAAAGTGTCATAGCAGCTTTCGGCCTGGGTGTCTTTAACAGGAAATGTCAAGTTGGCTGTACGGCTGCACCCAGATCAGTGGCTCCATATGGTGAGTCTTTGGCTTCAAATACATTTCCCGTCAAGTCTTCAACACTGCAACAAGTGTAAGAATTTATGATTAAGAGAATTGATGTGAATATGGTGAGAGTCAGGGCATGGTGCGCGGTGACTTGGAGCCATCAACCAAAAGGTTACTGGTTCAGGTGTCATACAGACTATGTATATAAGTATTTGATGTTATAGCAAGCCACTTAAGGCCTGGTTCTTCCCAGGGGAATTTCCCCAGTATAATGTAAACTTTGCTAATTTACTAATTGCTTTTGAGTTTCGTCAGTTGTTCCCTCTTCTTTCTCTCTCTCAGTGTGCAGGCAGTAGATCTGTCTTCTGGGACAGAACGTCTGCCAACCTATAAGGTCCAGTAACACACATCAGTTGTATTTCTTTCTACATAATACCATTCTGAAAGATATGTCACTATACATATAAGTCTTCTATATATATATATATATGCTTTATTAAAATCCTCCCTGTTGGTTGGTTTGTTTTTGTAGGCTGTTACAGTGAAAATCAATGAGCTCTCTCATGTCTCTCATCTCATCATCGATGCCTCTAACCCCAACGGAGAACAGGTCATTAACTTACGGTCCACATCACCACACGCCTATGTTTAAAATATGTTCTACAGCATTTGAAGTATATTTAGTAAAATACTGGGTTCATATGCTGAGAATGTGGTTTGTAAGGTGATCTCATGGTGAAGCATCATAAAAGCCCCTCAGCTTCATTGTTTTTTCTGCCTGTAGTTTGTGGTGGAGTGTGAGCTGCAGAGAGAGAAGAGCTTTACTGTCCCAGTGGAGTTGCCTCATGTGCTGTCCTTCGGTGAGCCCATTAACTCGCATACAATCAGCGATACATCAGTAATGACTCTGCAGTCCCCACACTAAACCATAGTGCCTTAATGTGTGTGTTTGCAGGTTTGACTGTCAGTGACATCAGCATTAACTCCTCTGGGCTGCTCCATACGCTACAGCTACAAGACTTCAATCAGGTAGACACTTCTGCTCTCCTGCCCTGTTTTCACCACAGCTTCTTATAATAGCTGATGTTTATCTATTTACAACACAGTAGAAGTTTATGTAATGATACATGAGTCACATGTCAGTCACATGATACTCAGGGTCTGTTTGGGGTCAATGTACCACACTGTAATCTGCTATAACTTAATGTTTTATTAAAATAAAAATTCACAAAGTTTGTGTTCCTTCAGGTTTATCAGGCATACAGAATCACAATCATGAGTCACTGCAAGTCTGCAAAAGGTAACCGGTGATTCGGCTTCATCAACCAAATGATCAGCAAGCCGATATGAAAGATTGACATCTGTCAGTAAATGTTTTGTTTTATACAGACAGACTGCCCAGCGTGTACAGGTTGAGGGTGCCTTGGTTTCGTGAAGACTCCTTTACCACAGCAAGGTAGAAAGACAAACGGTCTTCATGCTTATATTTCCCTAGTCGTAGTCTTGCATATAATAACCTTATTTTGCCTTTTTCATTTCTGCATTGAAGTATTCCATCCATAACAGACATCTACGGTATGCTTCACACCAGCGGTCCAGACAGCACCTCCAGTGCCCTTCTGCAGCTCCACACTGCCCCCAACTGCCAGTATAAGGTATTTCATCCAGATCTGTTTGGACCCGTTGTTCTTAAATGCTTTTGATTCAGGATTCAGGTTGTACATTGAACATAATGGAATACCAACACAGTACCAGAATTGTTTTGCATACAAAAATAAACAAAAATGTCAAACTAAATAAAGATTTTTAGATGATTAAAAAAAAGATATGTTACCCATAAATTACTCACCCTCAGTGCGTCCTGTATATGGATATGACTATTCTTGCAGCCAAACACAATCGGAAGTCCTAGTTCTTTCAGCTTTAAAATGGCAAAAAATGGTGCTCCATATTATGAAGCTCTAAAAAGCACATCCATCATAAGTAATCCATATGACTCCAGGAGGTTAATACATGCTTTCTGAAGTGAAATATGTTTGTGGAAAAAAAAGTATAGTTTAGCGATTGAAACTGCATGTTGTAACGTAAACATACCTGTATTAAAGACCACGCTGAACATGGCGACACGCCGGCTCGAGGTCAATAACGCCATATCTCATTGGTTCATGACTGCGTATTTGAGAACCATGTGGTTCAACCAATTTACCACTAACATCGTCTTTTTTTCTCTACAGGTGTCCATTCGGACTTCCACTCCCAAAGTGCTCGGGCAGGTGAACTTGCATTTTGTGGCATTGCTTCTACCATGCTTTGAATCTGCGAGTGTTCGTAATATTTAAAAGGAATTGTTGTATACTAGATTCTGCGTTTCTGTGGCCCGACGCTGCCTGTCTATGCAGCTGTAGCGCTCCTCCTGATGATCAGGGCTCAGCTGAGCTCTGTGAGAAGATCAAGATGTCCTGTTGGAATGGCAGAGGCCATGAGTAAATCCTTACAGCTCCACAAACTGGAACTGCCTGTCCTGCTGCTGCTTCTGCTGCTCAGGTGATTCAGTTCAATATTTAAAGAACCCTTATATTTATGTCGGTATAAAGTAGGGATAGAGTAGGAAAGTATATTTGTATAACTGACAAAAGTTATACAGAGATGCAGTAAAAATAGAATTTAATGTGATTTATAGATGTATTATAGACTTTTTTTGCTCTTCACTGTTTTTTCTGTTTCTGTTCCTTTCTCACACACAGACAGAGCTGGTTTAAAGATGTCTGGTCCTCTTTCGGTCTGCCAGATGTGGATGCTCTTCCCCTAAACCCTGCAGCAGAAGACTTTTCCCATGATGCCAAAGCCCCTGCCCAGGAATGGCCCCGGCTGGTGTCCCCACTGCTCTGTGTGCTGGGTGCAGCCATTGCATTCTGGGGTAGCACAGTCCTCAGACTTTTTGTCCGCTTCCTGTCCTTTCTGCTTGCTCCACTGCACAGGTAGGAATCATGCAAACAACCACTTCATGTATTAAGACAAACATTAAGTCTTCTGTGTCTACAGATACTACAGCATTGAATTCTGGGTAATCTTACATGTTCAGCATTAAAAATGACTCACATGACTGTGTTTACACTCATTTTGGTATTGAAGAGGTTGTGTGTGTGTGTGTGTGTGCCTCATATGTTGTCACATGACTGTGTTTACAGACCTTCAGTGTCACGGGAGTGTGGCACACTACATCTTCATACTCAGATTCTCCTGATCATCTCTTTGAGTGTGCTGGGTGGTGTCACCTCTGGAGCTCTGGCTCTGTTGGTCTCCACTCTCCTCCACTTCTATAGGGTGAGAGACTTGTTCTATATTAGGGTGCTTTAGGGCTGGTAACCCATGAACATGAGGACTCCAGATTGTAGATGTTCAGTTTTTGAAATAAAGTTGGATGCTGCTTAATATTTATATCTCTTATTTAAACTTTTTATCATAATGGTTCTAATGGTTTTTCTGTGTATGTGCAGGTGCTTAGATTACAGATGACCGAGAGATCACTAAGCCACGTATTGAACCTGGTACAAATGTCTTATTTTCACATTTACATTTATGCACATTTATACATTTGGCAGACGCTTTTATCCAAAGCGAATAGTAGTGGATTCAAGGAATACATTTAATCAGTACATGTGTTTCCTGGGAACCTGCAGTGCTCTACCAGTTGAGCTACAGGAACTATTTTAGAAGCTATTTTAGAGTCGTTTCTGTACAGAGCCTTAAAGTCAACATGAACCCGGGTTTACAACAAATGTATGGGTGTAACATGACATTAACTGAGAAACAAAGAGAAATTAACTGAGAAATCAATTTCATCAGCGGTTGATCCAAAAATGTCCTGTAAGGTGATTGGAGAAGGTGCAGGAGCATGATGTGGCCCTAGCTGTCGGGATGTAGCCCAAATAAAATGATTTCTCCTTGTTTTTATTTAGATTTATGCACTGACTAATCTAACTAGACTGACTTATCTAACTGATTAAACATGCAATGGCCATTTATAACACCTTCAAACATTCTTGGAGCATTTGGGAGCAGTAAGCTTGCACTAACAGTCTTTCCGAACTTCCCTATACTTCACTGATCAATCTGTTTATAGAAACATGTTTTTTTAAGTAAATGGAAAATATGGATTTCCTGTTGACTTTAAAATACTTTGATTTACTTTATAACTGTAGCTCCTGCTTTAAAAGTGTCAGATCAGTGGAGTTCTTTATCAGCTCTTAATCACTGTAATTTCCAGACATTTTGTTTCTCTTCATCCAGGCCCCCCAAAAAGTTTCACAAAACTCAGAAAATGGTTGTCATGGCAGTGACTGTCGCAGTAAAGGTAAAGAATGTAACGGCACACCTCTACTGTCAGAATCAGTGCTGCAAGATGTAAGAGATGATCTGGAGATCCACCTTAGCCTGTCCACGCTGCTAACCCTACCCATGATGCTCAGCGCCCCTTCCCTGAGCCACTGGCATCGCAACCTCAGGTAATTGGCAGACTTTGGTTTAAATTTCTTATGCATCTTTATTATATCATTTATATAATATATAATATTTATATTAAGTTAGGTTTAAGTTTAGGTTTAAGTGTGCCATACCTGTTTGTGTTTTCAGATATTGGGTTCATCTGTATCCTGACCCCTGCTGGCCTCACACGCTGCCCCTGCTCATCAGCTCTGTACTGCTGATCAACTGTAACACACAAACACTTCTCCGCAGGTTTGTGTGTTTCTTTAGCAATTCGCTAGCAATTGCTCAAATATAGAGGCACCCTTAAATTTCTTAAATGGATTAAATTTCATCCTGGGATTTAATATTTTTCTGAAATTATTTCGGCTTAAAAATAGAAGATGATTATGTGCAGTCTAATGCCACCGTTACACTTTTATTTTTCCTTTATTTATCAAAAATATTATCAGTATAACAATTGGTTTGAGTAATTGCAATGAATTTCCATTCCACATTTTGGCTTTGGTATGTTACATTTAGGCATTTAGCAGACGCTTTAATCCAAAGCGACTTACAAGGTGAGGAAAACAATGAAGCGAAAATGTCCTTTGCTTTAATGATAGCATGCACTTGACCTGGCATGATCTCCACACGTTGAAGAAACCTGATGCTTCACAACACTCTTAAATTCATGCTGGAATTACACAAGGAATAATGTGTAATGTGTTCAATGGAAGCAAAGAAATATGGCATTGTACAAAAACTTGTAACATAAATGTTACATTTGATTAGTAACCCAGAAATGGTGCAGAACCTTAAACTACAGTGTTTTGACTGTATATGTGTGTTTACATGTTATTTTTGTATTGCAGCAAACTGATGCTGAATTCAGTGACCCGTCTGCTGTTGCCGCTGTGTGTGGGCATGTTGGCATTCTGTCCCCTGCACATATATCGGGTCACTTACTTCCTGTCTGCAGCTCTGACCCTTTTGGTCTGTTCTTGTTACTTTTGACCTCCTCACAAAACTTAAGCATAAGTCTGTACTGAGATTAGAACAAGACCAAGGATTTGTGAAAATCCAGACCAGATCAGACCAAAACAGCCTTAGAACCTTGTGTGCATTCAGTGGGACCACATGGACTGGTGACATCACTGGGCCTGCACGCACATCCAGAGTCATGTGACTTGTTGTTTGTTGTCATTTGTAGTCTCTGAACAGGGTATTACATTTTTAATGTTGGTGCGTCTGTATTCATGAACAGTATGTGTTGTTCATAAGGCTAATTTCTCAGACACGTTAATCCTGTTCCTTAGCTAAGTTTAACAACCTATTCAGTCATTTGTAGTCTATAATGGAAGACTGTTTAATACATGGGAACTTAGCCTTTAAGGTCTGTGTGTGTTAGGGTGGTGGTCAACTAAATCCTTCAGATTTAGTATTAATGCTTGAAGTCAACATGAAATCATAAATGACCCTATTTACTTTCTCAGTCCACATTTCTTATCTTATGCATGTTTTAACAGAGCATGTTATTTCAATGAAAATGAGTCACTGGGTTTGTAATCTATTATCAAAATGCTTGCTTCTAAAAATGCAGTACTCTTATTTCTAGCTGACAATAATGTTATCCAATGGCCATATAGCTATTTTACCATTGTTTTAGGTTACTGTTTAGATTACTGTCGGTAATAACAGCGTAAAATAAACACCAACATTAACCTTAACATTAACCAGCATTACTGCAATATTTTTAAAAAATCTGTAAATTAAAAAAAGTCATTACCAGTATGCTGTCATTACATACATCAAGATGACTGTGAACTTTCCATCTCCACATCAAAAGTGTGTCTCTGTGGAGTTTGAGGAAAGTAGTTCTGTACAATTGGCTACAAAGATCGCATTTAGATCTGTAACTAAACTGTAACTAATGTAGATATGTAACTAAATAGTAATTCCAGATAGATAAAATCAAAACCACAATTTCTTTTCATACTGAATATCCTAAAATGACGTCACTCTCCGAAAGTAGAAAGGGTTACGAATGCTGTTCCATGTTGACTTTTAAGGGTATCAAAACAGCTTTAATTATTTGTTCAGCTTTTCTGCTGTGGCTCTGTCTGTCCGTTTGTCTGGCTATATCACTTTGCCTGTTTTATCTTTGATCTGTAATTTCTGCCTTAAACCATTTAGCATATTCTGAATGCACATTAAATGCCTGTAGGTGCTGATGTACCTCTTTGTTAGAGATCTGTTCACCCCTGTTGCATTTATCAAAACATAAGGCAAGTATGAGTAACTGGCAGCCAACATAACATTCTGTCTGGAGACGTCATAATATGTTTTGTAAGGTGCAGTCACAAAAGTGGATTGACAAGCAATATGATTTTTATATCGGTGTCAATGTGCATGATAAGTGATGTTAAAACAACATCATGGTTACATTGACAAAAGTGCAGTCTCATAATATGAGGCAAATGATTAGAATCACTGCCGCAATCACAGTAGCCATGTGATCATTGCTGTTCTCACAGCTCTCACAACTCTTCTCGCGTGTGTGTATTCCAGCTGTTCATACACTTTTTGGCAGCGTCCATCGGCTCCTGTATGTAATCTGATATAATTTGTCACAGTGAATCGTATGAACGAATGGTGCCTTTCCTGTGCCCCTGCTTCTCTGATTCCCTTTCACAATATAACCTTCTTGTCAGTGATAACAGATGCATATTGGTCCATGTTTGTCAGTCCGTCTGTGCGGCCTAATATTTAACCGTCAGATGCATGAATTGCTAAACCACAATAGGAAAGACAATTTTGTGTGGCTCTTCTCTCTAGCAATTATGAGTAAAGGTCAAAGGCGAGTTGGATGTAGCATCACATCCTAAATTATAAAAAAATCTAAAATCTAGTTTGTCCACTGGTGTCTGGACGCCAATGCATCAAAGGGTTAAGTCGGAGAAGTGAGCTTTAGCTGCCCTCTCACAGGCTGTTATTCACCAAAAAAACACTTGTATGATACGTTCTGTCATCTGCACTGTGACTGTACCTGAGTGTATGTTTGTGTGCGAATTCTTTTAAGACCTTTTGCAAATGAGAATTGATAGATGAGGTGTTTTGTATTGTGTGTTGTGTTCTTGCTCTGCCTTGTTCTAAATTTGAGCGGTTTTGTGGTGAAAAATATGCTGCTTTTTATTCCTATCAAAATGGTTATGATTGTTTCATTGGTCTTCACTGTGATGTGCCACTATTTTGAGGCCAGGATCTGATTATGTCTGCTGATCTGAGATCAGGTCCATCCTGGTCACATGATGATTACAGTCATTGTCTGTAATGAAGTAAAGCTGATCCAACAGCAGATCTTTAACCCTTTTTAATCTTACAGCAATGACAGCAACGTTTGTATTGATGCTAGTAAGACTCTTGCTATGAGAAATTTTATAGACCTTTCCTTTAAAAAAAAGACTGTTGTTGTGTGATGATATCTCTGCTAATAGAAGTTGGAAATGAACTGTTTTCAAAACACAGTAATACAGTTTTATTTGTGCTTTACCAGGTAAAAGACTTGATTAACATTTTAAAAAAAGCGAATAAAAAATCTGTGCAAGTTTTTAAAGTTCCATGCAATTGCAGACTAGAATAGAATGCAATGGGACATCAAACAGAAGTATAATTGACCTTCAGGATCAAATGTAACCAGAGGGAACAAAAGCCTACAAGCCTGCACATTCCACAGTCATGCTCTGGGTAAAAAAACAAATACAGTATTTCCATTTATGTTGTGGTGGAGCTTAAGAGAGGCTTCAGTTTTAGCTGTGACTGTTTTGACTTTATAGAATGCATCTCACTGCCTCATGTACCTAAATGCTGTTGTGCTTTAATATAGTTGATATAACAGAGCAACGCTCATTTGTTAAAAGACAAAGCTCTATAGAGATTTATACAAACACAACTTAATACATGTATTATAAATGTTTATATTGTAAGGAGGTAACATTTTATTGAGTAGAAATTTGTCTCATAATAGTTTCATTTGAAAGCTAAGTAATGGTTATCATTTTTTATTTAAATATTTTAAGGGATTAATAAGCAGTCACTTGCTTAAAAACCATTTTGCGTTATAGTAATATTTGACTTGGTTTATTATGTTTACTAAGAGATGTAATTGATACAAATGTGATTAAAGTGCAGTGCTTGGTGTGTGGTGCTTTTGTAATGATGATATTTCACTTGTGTACACAGTAACTACCAAAACTGTAAGAGCGTAAATGCTTCTTGTGTGCTGATGTGTGCTGAAGCACTCCGTATAAGTACATGTATGCTGACATATTAGTACTTCTATTGTCATTCAGGCTGAATTAACATCTTTGGCTTGCCAAACCGCAGTGCTACTGTGATTGGTTGTGATCGTTGTTGTCTTAACGTGGTGATTAGGACAGCTGAAAAGCATCTTATGTTGTTATTATTGGATGTACTAGAAAGTGTCAGAAGTGTTGTGCACATGTTTTGTAATTAAATCGTGGAAGTGCAGGATAACAATGTAATTGCCTATTTGTCTATGCGCTTTGTATATGGTGAAATTACAAAGTGAAAACTCTCAGGTTTATGGTGTTGTGGAGTCAGTGGCTTTCTGTGTTTATGTACTTTTAAACATGTTATTTTATTCAAAAAACGTGTGCAATTTCTAAGCTATACTGCTGTTCAAATAAATTGGTCACCGAAAACTGATTCTCGTTTTTATTTCAGTTTCAGAATCTAATATTTGTAAATACAAACTTGGGTAAGAGACTTGGATAAGAGAAAAGAGTGTGGTATATGGAAGTATATACCTAGAAAATTCCCCAAGCAATGTAACAGATGGCTGTTAGTCCTGCTGAGATTGTCATTGTAGTTGCCAGCACACAGCTTGACTGGGTTTAGACATTTAGACTTGATGTTACCTTTTGATCCATTGCTATTAACAGACAGCTGTACACGGAAAAGTCCACAGAGTTGTTTATCAGATTCTTTGACTTGGCTCATTGTGTTTGCAGTTGGTTTTTAGATACAGAAAATAAATGTGGGTGCATTAGTGTCTTTTAATTGCCATTATACTGAAAGAACGAAATTAAAAGAACAAAAGCCTTTAACTGCTATGTGGTTTTCAATATTAAAAACACCACTTGGGGAAACAGCAGCATAATAAGATTGAATTCCATTATTTTAGAAGAGTCACAGTGTCTCTAGTTTTCTTCAAAATATATTTAAATATATGTTAACTTTTAAAAATCCAATGTAGAATTTTTTGCATATTTGCAGGAAAACTGTGAAGCTTTACCAAAATACCAAACAGCCTAACACAATCTACTAAAATAAATATAAATGTAAAACAATATTAAGCATGTGATTACAGCATTGTTTTGACAAGCAGAAATTGTAAATAACAAATAACATTAAATTACAAATAAAATTACAATGTATTACACAGGACTTGCCTTGACATTTGTGAGAAAAAGCTAAAGCTTATAAATCTTCCTTCACTGTATTTGCTCTGTATTTATAATACGTGTGATTTTATTGTGTTACTTTACCCAAAAACTATCACTAAAAATTATTTAAGACTGTTTTGAATGTAAGAAGCTACGATAGAGAAAACAATATTTTGTGTATTGTAACAGCCACTGTGACAGCTACCCCAAGGCTTCACATCCTTATTTAGAAATATTATGTTGCGATGTAACGAATTACGTAACAAGCAAAAAAATCGTTCATGTCACTTAAAATTGGCTTTTGCCAATGCTGTCTGGGTTAATCCTCACAAACGGGACTGTTGATGACACGTCTTGTATCAAAGACTGCAGGTTGTAATCTTTAACCTGTTATTTCTCACGCAAATGATGTGTCTGCACGACCGATGTATTGCCCAGCATCAGCACCACCCCGTCGTCACTCTCACCCTCAGCCTCCAGCTCTGTTACTGATGCCGCGGGTCCGCACTGAGCGTCTTATAACAGCGTTATAACAAGCTTGTGTAATAGGAGCGGAGCTGCGTGCGCTGCGGGAGCGAGAGAAACACGGACCGAACCGGGTGGTCACGTCCACAGGGAAACCAAACGTCGTTGTCTGGTATAATTACAGCAGTCGTTGTGATCAAGCTGTCAGTTGCGTATAGGATTAGAATCGGGAAATCTTTTCCTGGATGTTATAGCTCATCTGTCAACCTGGGCAGTAAGGAAATATCCTCAGTCGTGATTTCTAGTTCGGGGACCGACGACAAAAATCTCGCATCAGTGGATGAAGAGGCCCGATGATGGATCAGCGCCTCCCAGCCAAGACGAAGCTGAGAAAACACTGATAAAACACCATCACTAACGCACCACGACACCTATTCGCCTTTTGCCGCGGGTTTGCCTGGTGTTGGGATGCGCACAAGGTACGCGGTTACACAATGTAATGTCACTGTGTTTTGATGCATGCTGCATGCCACCAAACATTTCACAGATAATACATGTTACACTTCTGCCTTTTATTATTCATTTGCGTCTGACGTATTTCACTGTGTAAATCTGTTTTCTAGAAGGTGCATTGTAGGCTGATTCAGAGGTGTATGAATGTATACGCGCCGATGAGGGGTTTTGTTAATGCAGCATGCTGATGTGATGTGCAGATCATGATGCGTGAATACATGACGAAGGGAATTCCCTGTGTCACCCGATAGCGCTGCATGCGTGCGTGTCATGCAGCGGTGCGGCTGCCAAAGCTTGATTAAAGCTGTGTGCGCTGGGCTTCACCTGCAGATAAAACAAGAGGATCTTTCAAAAGATGCTGGATCGGAGAAAAGCTCCATCTCATATGACGTAATACACGCATCTGCTGAGTAATAATACAGCGCATGTAATTTATGTATTAATATTTGACTAGCTGTGACTGCATAGCTAGACCGGGCATAATTAATTGAAATGTAAGTTGTCTTTAAGGGTTCTGTGCAGGAGTTTTGGTGAAGATAACCACTTGGCAGAACTAACTGTACCAAGATAAAATTAGTGAACAGAACAAAATAGCACGTAATTGTGTGATTATTTTGATATTATGAGTTACTGGTGGCTACTGCAGGTGCAGTAGTCCCCCAGTCACACATTCATAATGCTGCATCTCATTTTTATTCAGATGAGATGTCGGGGGATGCAGGATTTTAAGGATTTGTTTGACCCTCTTTGTCCATTATCTACGGTATTTAATTAAAAAACAGTAGTTCATTGCATATAATGGTCTGCAGTCAGGCCATCAAACCCTTAAAGGTACAGTTTACCTAAAAAAGTTTACCATAAAAAAATACACGTCATCATACTCTCATATCACCCTAATGCTGTTTCGAACCTGTTACTGTCTTCTTTGTGTTGAATGTAACAGGAGAAATTTTGAAGAATGTACTGCTTCATGCATTACATGTGAGGTGCAATAATATAAAATAAACACATTGTATATCTGCTGCTTTAGTGTGGCTTATATCTGGAGTAGAATAGCTATAGGAATTACTATGGGAATTCCACCTTTATTCTGGAATGACTATCCCAAAGAGAAGCAAAAATTCTGTTCTAAAATCAAACATGTTTGAAACAAAGCTTATATGACCCAGAGGTCCCTTTCGGCAGCTCCTCCTCCTTCACTTTTGCCCTCTAATTAATAGATGGTAGGTTACAAGTCACAAGGTCTGTTGGTATCAGACAGGGTGGTAGTGTGTACTTGGATGTCTGTCTCGTGTGTGTATCACTCTGAATGTGTGTGTTGGCTTCTGTGCCATCTTCTGTGCCAGCTGCCCAAGGTGCCCGTTTTGTCAAGAAGCAAGCACTGCAGTAACCTCCGCTGGTGCACAGAGGGGTTCCTGTAGTGGCAAGCACACACACAGCATTTATGCATAGGTGAACAGACCTCATTTACTATTTAATGGACTGTAAGGTCAGGTGGCACCCTTATGCAAACACTGCAGAAATCTCTCTCTGCTGATGTCACCTCCGCTAACGTGCTCATACACACGTGAATGCTCCCTTAAGCATTTTTTCGGATGTACACTTTGTTGTTCTGCAGTGTTAAGATTTCCAATTCAAAATGTTGCGAACAGCCAGTGCGCATATTGCGCACACAGTAATTCACATTGGATTGTAGGTTACAAAAAACAATGCATAACAGTACATGTAAATACTGTACGTATTCCAACTTCACATTTGATGCTAGTGAACATGATGTTTGGATCGTTTTTGTATATAGTGCAGTACAGTACAGTTTGACAAAATGTGACTGCAGGGCCAGCTCAAACCGATATCATTTTTTAATCAGGATATAATTCACAAGAAATATTACATTGATTTTAGGTTTAATTTAACATGATCATTTGGATTTAGGTTTTATGACATTGGTTTCCACAGTTTTGGAAGTTTAACATAGTAGGTAAGGAGATCTGGCAGGGTCAACACAATATGCTGCTGAGTTAAATGAAATTATATCTGCTAATCCCTCCACAGGTCCTGTGTTTACCTGAGGTGCCTTTGAAACTGGAGACCTGTTGTGTGCTCACAAGAGCGTGTGATTGTGTGGCCCTGACAACACAGCACAATATTTTGTCAAAACATGGAAACTTAATAACAAAGTGTTAATTACTCTATACATTAAATAATCACAAAGGAGATCGAGACAGCCTAAAGCCAAACTGGATTAGCCATCAGCATTTTTTTGCTGAAGCTATGTGGGGCTGAGTGTTTTGTAAAAACAGTAACAGCGTAACCCTGAACAAATTTGCCCATTGGCTCTTTATCAGTCATAACCTCCTGACTGATGCTGTATGTACATGAATTGGCTACATCTTTTTCAAGAAATATGCTTGAATAGGCTGCTGTCACAATATACAGGTGGATGCTTATTATTGGCGGTTGGTTGAGTTATGAGTAATTTTATCCTATTATTTAAATTTTTATGAATAGGTTGGCTAGATGGCTGCTTGTTTAGAGATTTTGGGAGTTCTGTGCAGTCAGGCAAAAGTACTAACTGTTTTCTTTCTTTTCTGCTCTCTTTCTTTCTGTTCATTTCTTCCCTCTCATTTGCCACATCTCTTCCTACTCCTGAAGTTTATTTCCAAGGTTGTAAGTGCAGGGTTATTTGAATTGAAGTTAAATTCATCTTCATTGTGTATTTATAGACAGATCGTTTTAACAACATCCTCCTGGGAGCCAAGTAGGGATTGTGTTTCCTAGCTGAAACCCACCGGCCAATCAATGAAAATAACTGAGCTTTTAGATTCATTAAAGATTAATTAAATACCTTATTCTCAAATTGTTAAGGTCAATAGTCATTATCAAAGACCAGGAGAGTTACTGTTTGGTCCTTTACCTTAGTTCGGATTCGTCCCGTCAGCTACAGATCAGTCCATATATAACCCTGGATTCCTTCCGCATTGGTTTCTGTGGTACAAATCTCTGATGTCTAGACTGTAGATAAGGTCAGGTAGATCTAGGGTAGATAATTAAACATACCCCCTCTAAACCTACCCAGTTCATAGCTGTGATCTCGTACATTTGCAACCATTCGCCCCTCTCTTGCCACAGCAGTTCTCCCGTCCAGGCCCCGCTCCAACCAGGCGCCAGGCATGGCGCCCCAGGGGCGGGATCACCTGGCCACACGGGAGTCTGCAGCACGTAGACGAAGCCCAAATGTCCGCCACACACTCAGCCCTGAGAATCTTAGGAGCTTAGCGGAGCGCGGTGGGGCCGAGCAGGCTGGAGTAGGACTCCCCAGAGCCAACAGTGATACAGACCTAGTTAGTTCTCAAGGGCGTTCCTCACTCACAGCATCTACTTTGGAATTCACCATGGGCCGGGGCCAGAACTTGGTCATCTCGTGGGATATAAAGGAAGAGGTGGATGCTACAGACTGGATTGGGCTGTACCACATAGGTGAGTTAATGATAATGTGTGTCATATAAAATTATATATAAAACCATGCATGTAAAAACATACAAGCTTAACGTGCAGATACAATAATAAGTCATTTGTAGGTTTATTTTTCTATTAAAAGTGTAAACAATGTGGCTTGTTTAGGTTGCTCTGCATGTTTAAGTGGATGATTTATTAATGATTGTGGGCAAGTCCATCTCCTTTGCCCTTTAATTCTCCTTCTTAAAGACTAAGATCACAATCCTCATTGTCATGTGAAAATATGAGCCCAGAGCTAAATGATACATCTGGGCACAAAGCCACTGGCCATCGACAAGGAGACCAGCTGAACTTCATTACCTGCACAAGGGTGTAGATCCCTAGAGGGCTCTAAATTTCAACAACTAAGCAGATCTTCAGTAATGGTTTCAATGCAATGTGTCCTACATTTGATTGTTAGTCATTGATTAAACGTAATTTATATTTCTAGTGAAATTTTCTATCTTTTTAGAGCACAAAATAATTTAATTAGGTCACTAAATAAATTAATCTTAATAAGAACACTGATAATTGAGCTTTATGATAGACACCATCAACACCTAACAAATAGGAGAGCAGCATGCTGAACTCTTAGAAACAAAAGCATGCACAAATACAAACAAGTGCATGCAATGTACATTATAACTGCCTGTTTTGTCAGATGAAACCTGTCCATCAAACATGTGGGATTGCAAGAACCGTGGAGTTAATGGTACGCAGTGTGGTCAGATTGTTTGGAGATTAGAGGCAGGGCCGTACTTCCAGGAAGGTGAGTGACCAAAACAGATATCCTTTATATATCCAGACATAATACAATAAATCAGGGAATTTTCAGTTTTGGCAGCCAGATTCATTTTATAACATCGAACATGTTAGAATATTATGTATAATGTTAGAAATCTAAATAAAGTTATTTGTTATTATAAAACTGTAGTCATGCAGACTCCACAATGTGATGTGCAGATTTGTTATGATGTCACTCTCCTGTTTATCTCTTTTAGCTGAGACAAGGATCTGTTTCAAATACTACCATGGTGTGAGTGGCGCACTGAGAGCCACAACTCCCTGTATCACAGTCAAGAACCCCAGAGCTTTGGTCAGTACATGTTATTCTTGTATAACTAAACAGCATTGAAGCCTGTGTCTATACCCTTCCAGGTCTATGTTTGACCATGAATTCTGTATAGTGTGTATTATTTAACTATAATGTTAAACAGTATTTGTATAACTATAATTATTTATAATATAATAGTTATGTTTAATCAATAATAGTAGTATTTTTTCTTTTTATTTAATAGTAATATTATACAATTTAATAACGAATTAATAAATTAGGCAATTTCTGTACAATATATTTTCTAGAAGGTGATTCTGTATATTGCAGCCAGGGGGCGCTGCTCGCAATTTTGGGCCCTATGACAAAATATGAGGTTGGGCCCCCCTAGTAGTGTTATTACTAATAAAGCAGGTCTCTGGGGCCCCTAAAGGGCGTGGGCCCTTACAATTGTCCTAACTTTTCCCCCCTTAGCGGCGCCCCTGATTGCAGCTGTCTCGTTTGCTAAAGACTTGGGTAAAAGTCACACAGTACACAAGGTGTTAAGTGCTAAAATGGCTTTTTGAGCACAGCCTCACAACTGGGTGGTTCAGGGTCTGACATTTTTCAGTTGTTGTAAGCACAGGCCATTTATCATTTTTTATTTGATGGATGAATCGCTGTATGTGCGACCAGGCTGTTGGGAACAGCAGGGGTGGTCACTTCTGCTCCTGAAAGTCATTCTTTCTGGAGAGTTCAGTTCCAGCTTTCATCAAACACATCCGAGCCACAATAATCACTTTATAACTTTTAATAATAACTTTTGTAATTTCCTTCTCAGGTTTTGGAATAGGTTGAAACTAAACTCTTAGATTTCTATAACACTTATTGAATCACTAAGTCTGCTTTTAAAGCAGAAAAATATTAGGTGCATGTAGCTACTAACATTAGTTTGTCTTTTAGGCTGATGGCCAAGGTGAAGGACAACAGACCTCAGA